>PVJN01027897.1:0-27737 GCA_004026805.1 Lasiurus borealis
GGAGATAGAAACATCAATAATGAGAATCATTGATTGGCTACCATCCCCCACTGAGGATCAAGCCTGCAACCTGAGAATGTGCCCTTGACCAGACTAGAACCCTGGTGGAACCCTTCAGTCCACAGGCCAATGTTCTATCCACTGAACCAAACCCGGTAGAGGAAGTCTTGGTGATTTTGAGGATACACTTATTAAAGGTGGGGACAGTGAAACAAGGAAGTCTAAGTATAGAACAAGAGAGCCTTAGCTGGGCTGCTTTGGTTCTCTAAGTTATAGGGAAGAAATGAGCTGAGGCGGGCCAGCTTTAGCTCACCAGGAAGTCAGAAGAAAGGGGGCGTTTAGAGACTGGTTTAGGGGTTTAACTGCTGCCCATTACTCCCCTGGTTGAGTCTCCCAGGGTCCCTTAAGAGTTTAGAAGATGCATGCCTGGGTGGTAAGAGGAAGGCACAGACTCACCTGGAACCTTCATTTTGAGGGTTTTTAAAGGCTGGGAGTTTGGGGGGAGGGAGGTCTTAGGGGAGCTTGCTTAGCTTCTATGCTAAGCTCTTTCATATTCCCAATAGAATATTCATGTCTTATGCTAATATGCTAAAATGAGATTTATTCCTTTAACTTCATCTGTCCTTGGCACAAATGGCAGATTGTTATTTCTGTTATCTCTGAGTAATGTGATTTAAGCTATTTACTGATTGGGAGAAGTATATAAACCATTTACTTTTACATTTTTTAAATTTTAAAAAACTCATTTATGCCCTCACTGGCCTGGCTCAGTGGATAGTGTATCAACCTGCAGACTAAAGGGTCCCAGGTTCAATTCTGACCAAGGGCACATGCCTAGGTTTTGGGCTCCATCTTGCCCAGTGGGGAGTGTGCAAGAGGCAGCCAATTGATAATTCTCTCATTATTCATGTCTCTATCTCTCCCTCTCTGAAACTCACTAAAAAAAAAACTTTTTTCAAGCTTCCAAAAAGCTTATTTTTAGAGGAAGAAATATCCATTCATTGGTTGATTCTCGCATGTGTCCTCACCAGGAATTGAGCCCACAACCTTAGTGTATCAGTACAATTCTCTAACAAGTAAGCTATCTGGCCAGGGCTTAAACCATTGTGTTCTTGGTTTAAGGAAGATGGGATTTACTATATAGATGTAAACTGCCTGGTCATTGAACTGTTTCCTTATTCCACTTGCCACAGAATTTTCCTAGCTTCTTACTAAACTACCTCAGTGAAACACCAGAATTATGACATATTCTGGACTTAGGACACCTGGCTAAGTGGTTGAGGACAAAACTACTGAAGGGAGCTGCAATGGAAAACTTAGAACAGGCACACACCCCTCCCAAAAAGCTAAAACCAGGGACAGCTGTTAGAATCATGGGGCCACTCCCAACCAGTCCTTTCCTTGGGCCAAGTCCCCTCCCTGAATGTGGCAGAACTGCAACACAACTCAGAAACAGTGGAAAGTGGTGCTAGAGGCATAAAGAACTGGGAGAAAAGCTTTTCAGATTCCAGTCACTTATTTTTGAGGGCAAGATTTAGAAACTCATTTACTCTAGCTTAGTGTGATCCCTGACCCAGAGGCACGTAATTCTCAGTGTCCAGTGTACTCATTCAATGAATGGAAAACTCAAGGTGGGGCCCAGAAATCTCATGAATAAGCCTGTCAGTGTCTATACTGGAGTTTGGAGACCACGGCCCTACACCTTGCCTGCTTAGTCACTAAGATATTCCCTGTGCTTTGGATGACTGACCTACTTCAGCAGCCCACCTTTGCACAGGCACTCCTCCCATCCCATCCACCTACCTGCAAAAGAACACAAAGGACACCAGACCGTTATAGAGAAATACTGATTTTAATCCAACATAAGGTAAACAATAGGCATCCTTTATCTTTCAGCCTAAAAATTAACAAAAAACTGTTGAAACAAGGCACAATTTACCCCCATTCTTGTTATATGACTCCAGTCACACACAAAAAATTTCTATGAAAATGGTAAAACAAAAATAAGTCTTTTTTAAAAATGTATTAAAAAAAAACGCCCACAAAACCTGTCAATATTATTCCTCATTCTACAAAATAGCACCAGTAAGAAGAGTAAAAGGTGTTAAAAACCATTACAACAGCATTTCTGAAATGCAGCTTGTCCACCTCATGTTATCCCTACAAAAGAATTATCATGGAGTAAAAAAGGACTTTAAAAATCTCTGGAAGGAGAGTCACTTTCATTAGGTTTCCCCCTGCAATCTCTTAAGATGCGAGGAATGTGCTTTTACCCATGGCTATCACTGCTTGTGTGTTTTCAGATGAGTTAGGGTCATACTTCTAATTTGGGGGACCTGTATCTGTGATGTCGGGAGGGTACATTTGTGTATGTGTCTGTGTGGTTTTTTTTTTAGGGGGGGGGGGGGGGGGGAGTGGTGGAGAAGAGTCCTTACCTAAGCCTCCTATTTCACTCCTCACATGGGGAAGAAAGTGAGAGGCCATACCTACCTATATAATATGACCCAGCCCACTCCTTCCTTCCTGAGCTGCCTAAAGGATTCTATTGCAGTCATGGGGGCGAGGGGGGTGAATGATGACTTAGCTAAGGGTAACTCTTCCTTCCCTTGGGTCTACAGGGGGAAATAGCCCTGAAATTATCACCAGTGTGAACAATACTCCCAATGGGCCCCAACAATGCATCCCAACCCTTTATACTAAGGTGAGGGGGACATGCTGGGTAAAATTCAAGAATGGACATCATTTCCAAATCTGCTCTAGAAAAAAGCATCCTCATCCCTTAAAATGTCCCTCAGCTACAACATGTCTACTATTGAACACTCCTGGAAGCAAGTTGCTGCAGACGCTTAAAAAATAAAAGTATTGCAGTAACTGTCTCGGTTAACTTTTCAGCCTTAACCTGAGTATGGGAGAGCAGTCAGCATTGTGGTTTTGGTATATTAGCTATTGTTTCTGAGCAGTAAACCCAGGAGGTGCGGGGGGGAAGCAATCTCTACTAACTACTTCAAGTTTCAAAGTTTTAGAAGATAATATGAGCACCGTGTTTGGCCGTTCCAAGAGGCCAAGTTGAATTGTGCGCAAGGAGGTAGCACCTGGCCACCCCCTGCCAGGAGGGTGTCAGGTGGCTGTGGCCCCACAGTTGAGCTAAGGAAGGACAGAGCCTGGGATGTACCTCCTGGGTCCCAGCTCTATCCCACACACCCAGTGCCCTAGAGTGGCTGGGGGACTATTCACAGGCAAAGTAGTCCTTCAGGGGGGCGAAGAGGTGTCGGATGACAGGCACACTCCAGGACCTCCCGAGCAGCTTCTGGCGGGCAACACGCCCCATGTTGGACACATCCGTGTAGTGTACAGGAAAGCCGAAGATCCTGGGGGCACCAGAGTAAACAGACAGGAGTCACAACTGCCACCTGCATCTACTTAGTACCCAGGGGAGATCCTCACCATGGCCAACTGGCACCAGGCACCACTCTCTCTGCCCTTTGTCCAGGCCCAGTCTATGAGCCCTCTTCTTATTTTAGGAAGACATTATTTTATTATTTTTACTTTTACATTTTTATTGGAATTTAAATTTTTTAGAAAAGAATATATATATATGTATATGTCATCTTTCTTCATTTGCACATGAGTATCTCTTGACCCTTAGAGGTCAGGTTCAGGGTTCTTCAGAACACAAGTCATGAGGGCATGGCCCCTCTAGGAGGATACCTACTATGTACACCCCAGCATTTCCCCATGGTAGATAACAATCAAATATACCAAAAGCCTCCCTTATGGGATTTTGTCAGGCCTGGTAAGGAGGACTTTATTCTTATCCAGGTTTACCTTTTTAGCACTTAAATTCTCATCAATGGGCCAATGCTGAATGGGTTTCAAAAGAAATATGTAACGTTGCAGCTCCAGAGGGTTTGGTCTTAATTTGTCTACATAATGGAGAACCATCTGCACCAATTCTTCTATCACAGGTCTGGCCCAAACAGGTTAGGCTTGTACCTTTATAAAATATAATTGACCCATGAACAATACAGGGGTCAATCTCCATGCAGTTGGAAGTCCAAGTATAACTTTGACTCTCCCAAAATATAATTAACGGTAGGTTAGTGTTGTCCAGAAGCCTTACTGATAACATGATCAATGTGTATATATTTTATGGTAGATAGTGATAAAATAACACAAGTACCTACATATTTTATTCATTTATGACATTCCTAACTTTTTATTAATTTTTAAAACATTTCTAGACTACATGATTCATCTGTGATTTTTTTAAAAATTGTCACAAATTTCTGAAAATGTTCCAATATTTATTGAAAATAATCTGCATATAAATGGACCTACATAGTTCAAACTTGTATGGTTCAAGATCAACTATATAGAATAATAATCCACAGGACCAGTTCTACTAATGAGAACTTTTGTACTAAGAAAAATACTGTTTAGTAAAGAATAAAAGTGGTTATAGAACTGAAATGTCAGGAATGAAAATACTGCCTATCAAATCCTTCAAGACATAGCCAAAAATGTAGAGGGAATATCTATAACTCTTCTTACATTTTTAACAAAAATATTATAACAAAAATAAGATAATAAACAAGAAAAACAAAAGGAATGAGAAAAACAAATTGAAACCAGAATAAAATTGAAACTTAGAAGTTGGTTCTTTGAATCAAAATAGATAAGCTACCAAAAACTTAGCCAAACACAGAGATTTGTGGCTCCGTGGGAATCAGCTATAGAAGAGCAACTTGGCAGAACGAAGTCTTCTGCGAAAGAGCAATGACATGGCATGTTGGTGGGGTTCTCTTTAGCTGGTTCCTTACATCCTAGTTTCCCAGCAAGTTGAGGCAGGCAGACACCAGGGCAGCACAGCCAACACACACATTGTGTTAATGACCTCCTGTTTCAAATTCCTCCTCACCACCACCCTTCCGTCATTTATGGCAGGAAATAAGGACTAACTCTGAAAAGGTATTCCTTCCAGTCCCACTAACATGGAAGGTCCATGTAGCATGAAGGCAAGCAAGCCTAATTTGTGTTGCTGGCCTTAACCACATTTCTTCCCCTTCCTCTCTGTCTGCATCATTCCCTTTCCACATGCAGCCTCGCTCACCTTTCTAGCTCAGTGCACCACAAAACATCTTCTTTGCCATTCATGACAACAGGGAAAAGTTGGTTTTTCCCCTGTCTGATCGAGTTCGACTTGGTGGTTATTGTCTGTACTTTCTTTAACTGGAGAACAAAATGACATCATGCAGTGAGCACGGAATGAAGGATTCTGGGGATAAGTCAAGACTCAGAAGCACCAAGGGAAGATGAAGGATGGAGGCAGGTGGGGGAGAGAAGGTGGCAGTGCTGGGCTCGCAGAGAGAAAAAGGAGAGTTGGAAGGACAAGAACAGTTTGTGCTTCCCACAAGCGCCAAGAAGATAATGCACAGAAAGGACCAGCCTCAGAACAAGAGATAAAAATGTGCCCATGAATGAGATCACATGGATGCCAAGAGAACACAACTGATTAAGCAACATTAAGCTAAATGTAACAATCCACCCAAGATTATAGGGAATAGTTAGCCAAACCAGGATTTGGGCTTGATGTAAACATTAAGAATTAAGTTTATGGACATCTTAATATAATTATCTATGACTTGCCAGCAGATAATTTTTCCTTTGGGCAAAATATTACTCACTTCTTGGGAGGACCAGCTGAAATTATATGTGTGTCTCTATGGCATGTGCATTCAAAATCAGAAAGTCTAGTTGCTTTTTCTCATTTAGTGATTATTGTTTATCAAGTACCTCTCCTACTCTGTACTTAACAGGCAGGACAGAACAATTATGTGGGGAAAGAGTCCCAGCACCAAGGAGCTACATGTGAGGGAGGGGGCAGGAACAAACGGTACCAAGATCAAGTCCCGCTTGGAGGTCACACCAAGTGCATTTTCCGCAGACTGTTTGTGAGCACATCTTACCTTTGCTGTCCTATTGAACTCCAAGCAGTCCTGCAGCTCGAGTTTATCATTCTTTGATGCTATCACGGGCCTGGGAATAGCCAAAACCCATTACTTTCCACCATCTGCCAAAGGGCCTTAGCTAGGCACCTCCCAAGGTGGGAGTGAAGGCCTAAGCCTGCAAAATGTGCTCTGGCAGCCAACTCTTACAAATAAATAAATTATATGGTGAACAAGATCCTGGCATAAGCACAAAGCTGTGTGCCAAAGTCAGGGACAGACTAGCCCCTTCAAGGGACAAGGTCAATGTCGAGGAATAAATGATCTACCTCAAATTTTAATATGAGGCTCTCACTGAATAGAGGGGGAATGGGGAAGCACACTGTAAAGAGTCAGGAGACCCTGTCTGATCTCAGCTCAATTACTAACCGAGTGATGATCTGAGCAGTTGCATAGGACCTAGTCTCAGGAGCTTGGATTAGATCTTTGTGGGTCTATCTGCTACAAAGAGCATTGCAAAGCCATGATTTGGTGGTTTACTGCTAGGGATGCAGCCACAGGAGGGTCTAAGGACTAAAGTGGATGCAGGTAGAAAGCACCAGAGGTGGTTCAAAAAACACTAATTATCCTTGTACCTTTCACCATAAAAAACCTGCAAATACAGAGAAAGGCAAATAGGTGCCAAGAGTGGGGTAGAGCTTTAGAACCAACGTGGTTGAGGAGTTCAAGAGCAGAAACCATTAAGAGCTCTGTATCCACACTTAATACCTCGGCAGCTCCCGTGTAAGGAACTTCAAGGTCACAAACAAAACAGACATAAGAATGGAAACAAGTGCCCACAGAGAAGCCATTGAATCACACAAAATATTCCATTTGATTCATCAGTCTTCCTTGACTTTATCTTCCACATTTCCAATGCCATTCTATTCCCACTCCCAGCTTTTCTTATAATCTAAGGGAGCTGAGGGACTTGGAAAAAAGGACAGAGCACCTCCCAGCTAGATTTGGGTCTGTGACTCCTGGTTTGTGCTCGAGTAATAATTCTAGAACCCTATAGCTTAATTCTTATCACAGCTCGGACAGAAAACTTTGTGGCATCTTTGCTGACTGATTATCATCTTTTATTGCAGCATATCCAAAGCCTCAGCAAATCCTGAAAGTCCAACACTCACATTATCTAGAATTTGATCCCTCTGGCTAAGTTTCACAGAACTGGAGGGAATTACAACACCCCGAGGTGCAATGTGTGTATGAACGGCACTTACTGGGCCATCAACAATTAGACTCTTCCTCTATCGGACCATGACCATCTTAAGTTTCTCTTCATTTCAGCCCTCACCCCACTATCATTTATTTTACCAGAAACCACCATGAATCTAGGACACAACTAGTCAGCTTAAAACTTCTTAGAATTCCAAAAGTAGATCTAAGTGGACCCATAGGCCCCACATAATTTGGCCCGTACTAATGAGTTCCGTTCCCCTTCTCACAGCTCCTCACCAAATGAGGAACACAGTGCCCTGCAACCCCACTCCCTTACCCTCTTTCCTTTTGCCTAGAATGTTCTCCCAAATAACTATGGCTCCATTCCTACTTTAGGTCCTTGCTGGAATGAGAAGCCTTCCCATCAACTCTTCTAATGCCCTGCCCACTCTAGCCATGACCCTGAAAATCATTTACTGTCTTCTCTACCCATCCCCCACTAGCATGTTAACTCTGAAAGAAGACTTATATCTGATGTGTTCACCAGTAAACTGATAGCATACACAACAGTGACTGCTACAGGAGAGAGTTCAGTGAATGAGCCCACTTCACTCCAAATTCAGATGGCATTGCATTATCTGATTGGGTGACTACCAAATAAAACTTTAAGATGCCTGGCCATTGTGGCTTAGTGGTTGAACATTGGCCCATGTACCAGGTTGGGCACATGCCTGGGTTTTGGGCTCCATCCCCAATGGGGATCACACAGGAAGTAACCTATCAATATTTCTCTCTAAAAATCAATAAATATATTTAATATTTTTTAAATGCCAAGATGTTCAAACAGAAATCCTCCAAGCTATACATACTAGTATCTTCTTGAATTTGTCTACATTTTGCTAAATGGCCAGAGTTATTTATGCTTCCAGCACTTCCTTCTAAAGAGAATCTTTATAAGCTTAAAACTTATTTGCCAATCTGGGAAATCAAATTACCATAATGTTTTGTATCTTAATTAGAACATCACACAGCCCTGAAACCACATATAGAATATAACTAATCCTCAGTAATATGAATGGACTAATGAAAAACTGGGAAACGTTCTTGACGAAGAAAATCCAAGGATGACAGGCTTTGGGCTCCCAACTGTCACCTCAGCTTTGTCACCTGCTTGGTCATTATCAAGAAGGGCATGTCTAACACTCACCTCCATTTCCCAATGAGAGAGGCAACTAGGAGAAGAAGTGGGGTATAAAGCATGAGCATCTCCAGCGGGGAGAAGATGCCTGTCTGCTCCAGCACATGGCACTATAAAAACCAGGCCCCTGG
Organism: Lasiurus borealis; assembly: GCA_004026805.1. Taxonomy (NCBI): domain Eukaryota; kingdom Metazoa; phylum Chordata; class Mammalia; order Chiroptera; family Vespertilionidae; genus Lasiurus; species Lasiurus borealis. The sequence continues at coordinate 8,478 of PVJN01027897.1, forward strand.
GCAGGGCAGGAAACAAGTTGGAACAGACTGAGGAATCTTGGCCTGGGATTTCCAGGTAGCTGGTACATCTTAACAGATATCAATCTATAACACCAAAAATTGGTTGGTCTGAAGCCCAGGATGGCTCTGTCTCACGTGAGTAAACCAGTCAGAGCTCACACCATTACATGCATTTCACTTGGCGGTTATCTATCCCACTCAGAGCCCTGTGTTACCTGTTCATCCCGGGCAGGTTGCCCCAGAAGTATCGGGCCCTGTGAGCAGCAGAGACTTTGATGGCATCAATCATCACTGGATTACACTGTAGGGACACAGAAGAACAACTAGCTGCTAGAAGCCCAAAGCAGAATCCAGGTAGCAACCAGAATGGGGCACGTGACAGGGCTGCTCCTTGGCTATCGAGGACACACAATTCCTGCCAGCCAAGGGACAGGCCAATTCTCAACAAGAATCCGGCTGGCGACATAGCTAGTGTCCTCATATTAATGGTGGGAAAAGAGACCAGATCAGACTTGCAAGTTCTGAGAAGATATGCACTGAGTGCACCAGATTATTATGGAATGCACAGGTGACAAAAACAGCTCAAAACAAAAATCTGGCAAATCAAGGCCGTGGTGTATGAATGCAGTGTTGGCAACATATGTCCCGTGACATCCATCCATCAGGTTTACACAGCATGAAAACTAACTAGCTAGTTCTATAATCGTTCTCTCTCACAGAACTGAAGCTGCAAAGCTTTGGGGGGAATTAAATGATGTGAGTGTATAAAAAGTATTTACTACAATGCTTAATGCATAGTAAGGAATGAACCTATCTGTGTGCCCTAAAGAAGCAATTCTCAGAATAAGGATTAAAAAACTCTCTTAAGTAAAAATCGGAGTCAAATCTTATGAGATCTCTAAAAGTGATGGTTTAGCCTGACTGGTTTGGCTCAGCAGATAGAGCATCAGCCTGCGGACTGAGGGGTCCCAGGTTCCATTCAGGCCAAGGGCATGTACCTTGATTGTGTGTGCAGCTGGCAGCTAACCAATGTTTCTCTCATTGATGTTTCTAACTCTCTATCCCTCTCCCTTCCTCTGTAAAAAAAAAATCCATAAAATATATATTTTTAAAAATAATAAAAAATAAAAGTGATGGTTTGTTTCATCATCCAACTTCAATAGGTTCGGGATGAACTTAGAGACCATCTTTTCCCCTCAAAAATATTTGAACCAAAGGAGATTGAACAAAAGACTCAACCAACATGATTCCAAGATTCTGGGATCTAGCCAGGTCTTCAATCAAAATCCCCAAAATAATTCACAACATAGACATCTCCATCCTCATGCCAGCAGGGCCCTCCCCACCCATGTCATCTTGACAATCAGAACCCTAGGTCCCCTCACCTCCAGGAACCGACAGATGTCCCTCTTGTCGCCAACCTTCATGGCTACTACATTCTCAAACATCCAGAAGAAGGGCCGGTCGTCACCTTCCTTGGGCCGGGCGTAATTCAGCAGGTGGTAGAACTCGAAGAAAAGTCGGCCTGTACCCTCTGAGCCCACAAAAGAAGATGGCCGGCTGGGGTCAAAACCACTCCTCCACATTGCAACCAATGGGTTCCCAGAAATCACCTAACTGAGGCTGGTGCCCTATGTGCCCTTAATTGGCATTGCAATCTTTTTAAGCATCTTGTGGGACTGAGGCTTCACAATGTGGCATGGATAGAGCTGACAGGTAAGGTTGGCAAGAAAATAAGAGCTGCTTCTCAGCGTACTCTTGGACCAACACTCAGTTGACAGGGCAGTAGTCGGCAAACTGCAGGTCTCGAGCCGCCGTCTGCCGCTCTGTTGACTAATGAGCGTGCCGACCACTGACATAGGGTCTTTGGGGCTACCAAACGAAGGGATACTCACCATATAGCCCTTTCCTGGCGGGGTTCACATTTGAGAGATCATTGCATGGGCTCCCACCAATTACCAAGTCAAAGGGACCCCATTCTTCAACCTGTGAAAGAGAAACAGTATTCTCAGAAGAGGCTAAGAGCAAGGATGGAGGGACAGACAGCCTGGGTTCCAGGTAACCTGTCAAGATAGCTTGCTGCTATGACCACAGGTTACCTTTTCCCACAACCCTGGGCATGGCTGTGAGGTTGTGTGGGGCTCAGGGCCTGGAGGAGGAGGGTGTTTACAAAGCCCCCAGGGGTGCAGGCTGTCCTCACATTTTTCTTTGTGATGTTCCTGACATCATTCACATATTTAATATTGCCTTCGTGCTTAACAGTTCCAACGGCGATGGACTCTTCACACACTTCAGAGGCGACATACTTCTCTACTTTGATCCCCAATTCCTTGAGGACCAAGTACCCTGTGTGGGATTGGGGAGACATAAAATACACTCAGGGTCATCTTGTCTCCAGTGATTCTACATCCAAAGAACTCACACAAGATCCAGAAAGTACATTGTAGCTTCACCTGAAACCCTGCAGATGCCACAAACTAGCTAAAACAGCAGGGTCCGCAGAGTAGTTTTGTGAAGAAAATAGGTGTGTAACAACTGGTACAGCCCACTGGTAGGACCTATTAAAACTGACATGTCTAGCACTGGGTGGTTTGGCTCAGAGGAGAGTTGTAGGCCTGCAGACTAAAGAGTCCAGGGTTCAATTCTGGTCAAGGATATGGACCTCATTTGCAGGCTCGATCCCAGGCCCAGATTGGGGTGGCGGGAGGCACCAGTGGATGTGACTCTCTCATGTCTCAGTCCCTCTTTTCACCCTCCCATCTCTTCCATTCTATTAAAAAAAAAAAAAAATCAATGGAAAAATATCCTTAGGTGAGGATTAATAAAACAAAACACACACACACACACACACACACACACACACACACACACCAAAAAAAAAAAACTGACAGGTTTACAACCATTGCCCCAGCATAGTCAAGCACAGCCATAAGGACAGGGATCTTCACCAAAACCATATTTAGAAAATAACCTCAAAGTCAGGGGACAATGGCCAAGGCTCCATTTTCTATTGTGGGTTACTGTGCCAGCATCCACAGGCATGGAGGATGCAGCAGGGTGGGGAAAACAAGCAGCTAGCCATGACCCTGAGAGTCATTGAAAACTGCCCGCTTTAGGCAGGTGGACACTGGTAGACACACACAAGTACAAATGATGCTAAATGCATAGCACCTCATCCCCACTGCGTCCTGCTCTGGTAAAACGGAGATTATTTCTACATTCCAGAGCAATTTTGAGTATTAAATGTGTTAAATTAGGAAAAGCTCCCCAAGGGCAACATGCTTATTTGGTTATGCTTATTCAACACATGTGGAAACTGGAGGAATGGTTGAGAAAAAAATGGATATTAATAGGAGTTGTCTATTAATCTCCAAAATACCCATGTTTATGGAATAAAAATAATTTTTCCAAGATATCTACATATAATACAAATAAAATATAAGATTTGAAATATGTATATATGATTTTTAAAAGGAACAAGAGGACCAGGTGAAATACATGGTGGAGAAGATTTGAGGAAAGAAATAAGAAGTCATTGGTTTCCTCAAAACTGTTGACAGATAATCCCAGGGGTCTTGTTTGGCATTGAGGACAGACACCTGGACCAGGTAAGCATCCCAAGGTGAATTCCAAACTCACCTGTGGCAATTCCATCAAACAGGGACAAGACTCGAATGGGCCGCCTTCGGGCTGCAGGAATCGCAGGGTATAACTTGGGGGCTTCCTGCCAGGTTAAAGAAGGTCACGGAGGTCAAGGTGCAGGGGAAAAGGCTCAACCTCTGGGTGAGGGGTGAGCTGACCTTCCTCTGAGGAACTCATACCCTGTGGTTCTGTCATTTCTTAGCAGGGATTCCCTTAAGAGCTTTGGCAGACTGGCTAGTCTACCCTTAAGACATGGAACAGAGACTTTGGAGACAGATGCACACACATGAAAGGACAGGACACCCTAAACAGGAAGACCTGGGACTGCCTCACAGACCTGGTAGAATGGAGCCCAGGAAGATCCACTCCCGCTACAACTAAAGACTAAGTCACGGGCTTCTCTTTCCTTAGAAAATCCATGAAAGGCCACAAAGGAGAGAAAGACCACCAGGGAAGCCAGAGGACTGTACAAAGGACATTATCAATGAGCCCGGCCTCTGAAGTATGAGCTCCTCACAGCCAGTCATTTGTATAATGGACCTCTTTATGAAATTTTGCCAACAGACTTCGAGAGCACTGCAGTTCCCTGACCCTGTGGGGTAGGTGGTGCTAGAAGGAGCCTGTGGCTTACGTATTCGAGACCAGGGTCACTGGTGAAAAAGGACTGCAGTCGAACGTTCCAGTCCTTCCGGCGCTGCAGGACCCCGTGACAGCGCTGCGGGAGGCACATGTAGCAGCTCCAGGGCTCCTGCAGCTTGGCATCGGCTGCTGTGCCCGAGCCCACCAGCAAGTCCAGGCACTCCACACAAAAGCACCTACAGCCGGGAGAGAGGACATCAGGCCTTTCTCTTACATCCATAGCCCTCCTTCCCAGATAGTAATGTACGTACTGTCTAAAAACCGGTTGCTTCTCCCCGTGGGCAGAATGGCCCTACAGAATGATGTGGGATACACTAACCTCTTTTTTCCTAGGATATAGTACCCTCAGTGCACAGACTCTGCACAGCAAAGGAGCTCTACTCCCAAAGTGGCTATTCTGGGAGGCTTCCACAACTCAGGCACCACCCTCAGACATTTCTGTCTTAAACAGATGAGAACCACAAGCCCTGCAGAGCAATAGTAACTCTGGGCCCCTGTCCTCCGGTCCACTTGATTCCCAGTCCCTGGGCCTGAAATTTTGGGGGCTGTAGGAATCACAGATATGACGTGAGAGCCTCAGGGCCCTGCTGGGTCTCACCCACACGGCTGGTCTGAAGCTCACCGGCAACAGCTTGTGTTGCTGCACAAGAGCAGCTCGCGCCCCTCACAGCACACGGTGCAGTAGGACTGATAGCCATCATCGTCATACATGTAGAACAGCTCGAGGAACCGGTCCTGGCGGCCAGAGAGAAACACTCATAAAACAGCGACCAGGGACCACTGGGCCCACTTGCTCGAAGGACAGGTCACTGGAGGCTTGGTTCCTGTTACAGAAACAACTGGCTGGGGTGTGCGTGCCACTTCAGGTGGCTGCCTCTGTGGCCGCACCTGCCCTGAGGGGAGGATGGGGTGATGGTGGCCAGAGAGGATTTCACCAGAACCTTCCCCAAAGGCTAATTGCAGGTGCTTTTCTCTGGGGAACGACAGGGAAGTTGAGTGGAGGGAAGGGGCAATAAAGTCCAGGAAGGGGACAGGACTTACCCGACATGTCTGACAGAGTCCCCCCTCAAAGAGAGGGTGGAAGGACACGGGGTTTTTCCTACCACAGGACAAACAGCTGTCTGTAAGAGAGCATGCACGCAGCTTGTGACACCTCAGGACCAGTAACAGCTGCTCAAGTCACGGGTCTATGGTTCTTGAGCACTTATTCCACACTAGCAATATGCCAAAGTCTCTTCATGCTTTATTCCTTTCAACAATTCTTCCATACTAGCAGACCCGCACTGAACAAGGGCACCTCCAGGACAAGGACAAGCTACAAAGGCCTGGCACACAAATCTCTGAGGACTCTTTAAAGACTAGAAAGTTGGGACAATTCGTGGTGACATCAATTTGCTCACTGTCACATCATGAAAGGACTTTCCAATGACCAGACTCTACACACAGCCATAATCACAGTTTCAGACCCCAGGTGGTCAACTACTGGGCTACCCTGGCTTCCCTTCATTATCAGCAGGCAGGACAGGCTAGACAAGCAGGAAAGGCCTGGAACTACCCAGGATGGGAAGTGAGGACTTTGAGGGAGAGTATTACCATTACCTTCCAGACTACTCTTGTTGTTGGCAACATCCAAAGCCATTTGCTCTGTTGAGAAAAGAAGGTGTGACATGGGATCAGGGAGCCTCTTACTGATCAATTAACCCCTACTGAGCAGTCCTCACAATATGCCCTCCCAGTAATGGGTGTTCACGGCCCCATAAATCACCTCGAGTCTGGTCCTCCTCTCCTCGGTCTTTGCCGTTGTTATAGTTTGTCTTGAGGCGCTTCGGTTGGGGGCAGTAGTCAGTGGAGGTGGACGAGTCATCACCTGTGCGTCTGCGCTTCTTGTTCTCTGTGAAAGGGAAGGACATAGCAGGCGGGGCTGGTAGGAGGTGCAGGGAGAACATGGGCCTGGGTGACAGATGCTTTTGAGTCGTGACAAGGTCCACACTGGGTCCGCCATATGCTCCCACATAAGTCAAAATCCCTCACATATCTAGCATGTTTATAGGGTTTTAAAGAGCTTTAGACCCAGCACAAACATTAGGCAAAGGATAACTCATAGCTGAAACCCTGAAACATTTGTCCCTGATACCCAACACAGTGGCTATTGGTGACTTAAAGCTACTGAGCACTTAAAACGTAGGAATTGCATTTTTGCTTTTACTTTTAATGTAAATTTTAAGATTGCTCCAATTAAGTAAGTTCATTTAGAACTTGGTCAAGTGAAAATTTGAAACTTATACATTTGTGAAAATATAGATCAAGTTTTTCTAACAAAAATTTCACAAATTGAGATGTTGTAAAACACATAAGATACGTGATTTTGAAAACAGTACTAAAAGAAAATGTAAAATCTTAATTTTCATACTGACTGTTAGGAATGCTTAAATGTCGGAAAGATTGGACTAAATTAAATGCATAGTTAATACCAACTATCTTTGTTTCTTTTACTCTTTACAATGTGGCTCATAGAACATTTTTAAAGTATAGGATGTGACAACTCTTTACATTTCTTTAAATTCCACTTATATATATTCTAGCTCCAATATGTATATATACACAGTATAATCCAAAAGGGGCATGGTTAAGTTTGACTCTGTTGCTAGGAAAAGAAAATTATGCAGTCATTAAAAATCATAAGGACTCTTTAATGACATCTGACAGTGCTCATACGATTAAAATCAAGAAGTAAAGGGAAAGCAGGAATCCAACTAGTGTACAGAAAAAGTTGGAAGAATGTGCACACCCAACAAGATTAACCTGGATGGAGGACTTGTGAAGGTTGAGAGTGAAGTGGGGGATGAGTTCAGGTTGAGATTTCTTTTCCAGTGACCACTGTATAGGCAAAGAAATTGAAAGAAAGTGCAGAGAAAATAGTGCATAGTCAAAGGATGGGAAGGGAATACCGTATTTCCTTGATTCTAATTTCATACTGCCTGCACGACGCACCTTCGACTTATTAACCACTTTTAATGGGGGAGACAAAACAAAACAGAAAACACTATGTTAAATGTATGAATTAGTAGACAAATCATGGATTTCAGGCATCCTGGATTTCCAGAAAGTGACAATGGGAAACTATACATTATCATATAATGGAGGAATTATGCTATTGGTCAAGATGTTAGAATAAGGTTATGCCTCTTTTTGGAGGTGGCTAATGGTTTTGGGGTTTGGGAGTTGTTGTTTTTTAAATACTTTACAAGTTTTCACCAATGAGCAGAGCTTAATTTTTACTTTGAAAAATAAAGGTGCTAATGAAGATTCCATGTATCTCCTGTTGACTCAAGTTTACACAACAGATTCAATCGCAGACCAGCGAAGCCAGAAAAGGTTGGGCTGCTTGTTTTCCCATAGCCCTGGGGTTCACAGGGTGACAGAGCAGTTCTCCAAACCTGACTGGTTGCTGGAAAGCTGGGGTGGGGCAAGGGGCAGGAGGGGTGGCTGCATCTCCCAAGGGTGCTCCCACTAGCAATGGCAGTCAGGACTGCCACAGGGACCCATTCCCACCTGTTAGCTTGTTGTTGGGTTTGAGGCCCTCGATCCCGGTGGGCTTGAAGCCCCCATGGGCCCACTCCAACATGGGCTTCAGCTGGTCCTCCAATGAGTCTCCGGGGCTGCTGGGGAAGGTCTTGCCAGCCCGCACCCTGGCTTTCTGGCAAGATAAAGGCGAGTCTGTGATGAACAGCAGGGGTGGGTGCTCGCCAGGTGGCACCCAGGGATTCCCCCAGCTGGGGCCTGCATTCCCCTTCACTCTGGGCCCTTTCATAACCAGGCAGCTGTCCTGGGCATGGTATGTGACAGGGAGGGGCCTGTGCAGGGGACAGGCGGGAGGCCATGCAGGCACCAAATATGACCTCTTCCCTATAGAGAACTTGAGTGGTCAGCTCCCTCTCAGAGAGCAGAGGATCAGAATTAGCACTGCTACTTTTAGATATAGATGTATCACCAACTCTGAGAAAGCTCCAGATTTCTTGGTTTATTTTCCTAGCGAAGATGGTAAAGTGTCGAGTTTTAGGTCTAATTTAAGAAGCACTAGGATTCCTAACTAAGCAGAGGCTGGTTCATAAATGCTGGGCAAAGGCCACCGATCTTTTCAGTTCTAAATCCAGGGAAAGGAAAAGATAGATAGAGCCTGATGGATCCCACAGACAAGGGGAAAAGGCAGCTGTCCTCAGCGGCTGCCCTGTGTTGGCCTTGAACAACACCATTTAAAGGAAGGCAGTTTTGCCCAGCTGGTATGGCTGAGTTATTGAGGGTCGACCTGTCAACTAGGAAGTCAGGATTCGATTCCCAATCAGGGCACATGCTGGATTGTGGGCTTGATCCCCATGGGGGACATGCAGGAGGCAGGCATCAATGATTCTCTCATCATGATGTTTTTCTTTCTCTCTCCCTCCCCCCTTCATTTCTGACATCAATAAACAAAAATTTTTTAAATAAATAAATAAAAGAAGGTTTTGCTAGCTCTGGAAAAGCATTATTCACTGTTGTAAACATTGTCCCCCACTTTCTAGTGCTCCTCCCTCTTAATTCAGTCAGCAATACTAAGAACCACCAGGGCGATGCAGAAGTAGTTAGTACTCAAGAGTCATATAGAGCCCTAGCCGGTGTGGCTCAGTGAATAGAGCACCAGCCTGCGGACTGAGGGGTCCCAGGTTCGATTCCAGCCAAGGGTACATGCCTGGGTTGCAGGCTCGATCCCCAGTGGGGGGCGTGCAGGAGGCAGCCAATCAATGATTCTCTAATCATTGATGTTTCTCTCTCTCTCTTTCCTCCCTTCCTCTCTGAAATTTAAAAAATATGTATTTCTTTATTAAAGTCATATGGAAGGTTCAAATTCCTTCTTTCCCTTCTCAGTCTGACCCTTAGGCCAACAAATTTGCATTCACCTCTGGCCTGGTGGCCCTGTTCCCTTCCAAGCCATCCTTGGTTACACTGTGGCCTGAGCTGGCTTTCTGAATGCCTTGCCTTAATCCTGCTCTAGGGGCCAGGTCCTAACCACCCACCACCGTGTTACCTCCAGAGCGTGGTACATGGCCTTCCTATAAGAGACCAGCTTATTGAAGGTCGCCAGATTAAAGTGCTGGCTGAATAGCCCCAAAGCCACCAGCTTATCTGCAGAGACCTAAAAGAGAAAGACATCATCAACATCCACCTACCCTGCATCTGGGGTGACCCATCTCTCACAGGGCTATTCCAGGGGATCAAGTTCAGATCAAAAAAGGGGGAAAGAATAAAAGAGAAGATAGAAATGATATATACTCCTGGTTGACGCTCTCAGTGTGAGAAAGTTTATGCTCCAAGTGGATATAATTAGAAGCACCCTGTATTTGTACATATTTTAAAGGCAAATGACCCACATGGTCCCTGGTGTAGGCCCCTTGGAAGCAAGTCTTAAAATTCTCTGTGGATGCTCCTACATTGGGGTTTTTTGCACATGTTCTTCCCTCTCCTTTGTAAATGTAACAAATAGCTATGATTACTATTTAGCCTTTTTATTAATTTGTTCATTGAACTTAGTATATGTTTAGAGAACAGTGCTTGGCACAGTGTAAGGATTTCCTTTTATTTTTATTTTATTTTTTTATTTTTGGCTATTTGTTGTTATCTTCCTTCCACTGGGGCTGAAGATCCATAAAATCTCATGCCCCAAGTTCCAAGGCCATGCAGGAACCAATCAGGAAGGGATGAAACTGGGTCTTTGAGGTGCTGATCAGATTGAAAGACACACATGATGCTTCATTCTCCACGGGAACATGTTCACATTCACATACACCTCTAGCCCAAGGTCTCACGAGGTAGGGGTTCCTGTCACGAGGCAACTCTACATCCATATCTAGGGCTAGAAGAAACTGGGGCTCAACATAGTTGTACACTGAATGTAAATGCAGTCTCCCAACACCAAGCTGCTCCAATGTAGCACGAGGGCTTAGCACAAGACCTCACATGGTAATCCCTTCCTTAATGCTCACAGCCCCACACTTTATCTTATTAGCATCAGACTCAGTCTTACAAAGAGCATTTTATGTCTCACCGAGCCAAAGCAATCACAAATAATCCATGCTTCTTCATTTCACAGAATGCATTGCCCACATCCCTGCCTTTGCATGCTTCAAGGAGAGCAGCGACAAGGACTCTCACCCTGCTCCCTCTGCTGGCCAACAAGGACATCAGCATGCAGGGAGACTTGCCCTGTGGAAACTTCAATGTGTTCATAGCAAATGGCCCAAGGAAGTCCAATTCCTAGGAAACCGAAATCTCCACTTGAAGCCAAATCCCACAAATGTACTAGAGGTCCTTCATTCCCACATCTGCCTCCATCTAATGTGTTCTGTATCCTCACCTAATCTCTGGGCATACTGAAGGTAAAAGGAACATTTCAAAAAGACACCACTCCAAGAAAACTATTGTCTGCAACATTCTATTCAAATCCTGGAGACTTCAGTCCTACCCAGGTGCTCAGTCGTTAGAGCATCAGCCTGAGGGCTCGTGTGGGAGGCAACCGTTCGATGTGTCTCTCTCACATAGAGGTTTCTCTCCATCTCTCCTCCTCCCTTCCACTCTTCCTAAAAATCAATGGAGTAAATATCCTCAGGTGAGGATGAACAAAACAAAACAAAAAAACAGCTGGAGATTTCAGAAATAGATATAAGAATGTGCCTTCAAAATAGATATAAGAATCACAACAGCCTAATTTGTTTGTCTCTAACACCACTCTTACAGAGCAGACTCTCAAGGAAGATGAACTTAAAATGACTTAACCCCAATATTTGAAAAACCCTAAACTAACCAACTCTGCAAAGTTGATTACCATCACCAGACAACTCCAGACTACTCAAAGGCGCCTGTCTGCCACCTCTGCAGGGCTCAATTAGGTTCACCCTCCCGTTTCTGCCCCAGAGGTGGGGAAAAAAACAACAGAGACCAAGTGGCCAGGGACCCAGAGGACTTCCCAACCATTTGTCTCCTGTAAGAGTAGACTGAGCTCTGGCCCACAAGACCCTGTGTGTGTCTCTTTAAGCCATTTTACAAGGAAGATTTGTTATTACTCCTGGATACAGAGTCAAACTTAGTCTCACGGATCCGGAAATAGCAAGGCACAGACCCTTATCTCAAAAAGCAACTACAAAAAGGAAGGAACAGAGACGCTGTGGGCCTGCAGGATCATGATAGCCTGCCCTTTTCTGGACTCACCTCAGAGAACTTGCCATCGCCAAACCACTGGACCCACCGCATCCCGGACATGGCCTGGCGCTTGGAGGTGACCTTCCAAGACACTACCATGGCAGGCCACCAGGAGAAGCCCTTGATCTTGCCCCACACAAGGTCTCCTATTCCAAACTCCTTCCCATCCTGCAAGATAAACCATATGAAAGAATCCTAATGAGACAGATTATCTGGGCCAAGTGAAACTCCTGCATCCCCACTGACCCCAATGGCAAGCAACTCCCTAAGGGAGCCACCCAGGCCTTCTCTGGAGTGCCTGCCTGAGTGTCTTAGGACATTATCTACCCATCATCTCCAACACACTTCATGGAGGAAAAGTATGAGTGAGCATGGCTTGAAACAAGAGGGAGTGGGCTCTTTCCAGTTGGTTAGAGCAGTGGTCGGCAAACCACGGCTCTGTTGACGAATGAGTTTGCCAACCCCTGGGTTAGAGCATTGTCCTGGTCAAATTTCCATCCAGGGCACATATAAGAAACAATTAATGAATACATAAAAAAGTGGAAGAAACCAGTTTCTTAAAAATAAAAAATAAAAATCTTTTTCCCTCTCTCTCAATCTAAAATTTAAAATAATCTTAAAAATAAGATTAAAATAAAGCAATTTAAAAATATAAGGAGCAATGGATGGGCAGGATTGGTTGTTTGATAGGAATGTGGGGTTTATTATATTAGATCTGTAACATTTAACCTAGCATTTAGGCATGCAAGAATGTTGATTGGAAACTAACAGGAAATAAATCAGAGTAAAATAATGACAATCAGCTGAATATTCCACCACAGGCTATCAGATGGGGTAGCACAAAGCCAATAAAATGAAAAATAAAAATAAAAATAGCCGAAACAGGTTTGGCTCAGTGGGTAGAGCTTCGGCCTATGGACTGAAATGTCCCAGGTTTGATTCCAGTCAAGGGCATGTACCTTGGTTGCGGGCACATTTCCAGTGTGGGGCATGCAGGAGGCAGCTGATCGATGTCTCTCTCTCATCAATGTTTCTAGCTCCCTGTCCCTCTCCTTTACTCTCTCTTAAAAAAAAAAAAAATCAATAAAATGTATTTTTTTAATTGGCCATTTACACATAGCTTGCCATAAAATGTGAGGTGCCCATAAAAATAAGCAACTTATTAAAATATGTGATATAATCTACTCTTAAGTAATGTACGGTGATAAAAGGATTTCTACACAATATGTGTACATAGATATGTACTAACTATACCTCAGTGCTTGAGTGAAAACAAGCTCAGTTTGTTGATTATAGACATGAAAGACAAATCATTTTCCTAATATGTGAGAAAAGCCAATTAACACTTGTATGTATACTATACAATGATGAACAGAATCATGCATTATGTATACAAAGTGTATATATTTCTGGTGTAAATATGTAATGTTCAGAAAATCCGGAATCATGTGCGTGAGATATCTGGGAGATAAATAGGGTAAAGGATCATGTTATATGTGGGAAATGTACTTAAATCAATTCAAATATTATGCAAAAGTAACCCAAAATTGTAGTAACAGTAAGCTTTTCTCTCCTAAATTCACCCCCCTTCCTGGTGGTACCTGATACTCCGTGCCATCTGTATCTCTGCCTTCTGTATACACCTGTGGGGAGTCCAAGTTCTCCTGTTGACTGTCCTGAGCCAGGCGGCTGTAAGGGGTACTACTGTTCTGGGGCACCACACTGTCATCTGTGAGGTCAATGGTGGGGTAGGGGCTCTCCGGGGATGGCCACAGTGTGCCTGCCAACGATGCTGTGCGCCGCCTCAGGGACTGTGGACAGAAAGACACACAGCTTGGGCCACAGCAAACCAGGTGGATGACCAGAGATAAGCGGCACCCCGATTGCTTCCCAGGCAAGCAGAGAAAATGAAGACAAAAGGCGTAAGTTAAAGAGTAAAGAGACCAATAAGAACGGTTTTCCGTGACCAAGTATCCCTTAAGTGGTGGGAGAAAGCAAAGCCACTCCCATCAAAACAGACAGTTGAGGACAGAAGCATAGAATGAGTGGTGCTCACAGAGAGGCTCAGAGCCACGCTCAGAGAGGACCACTGACTTCCTAAGTGCTTACACCGTGTGCCCAAACTTGGAACAGGAGCGGAGAGTTGCTGTAACCCCTGCAGGTGTTCTCAAGACAGTCAGTGAAGATACAAGGGAGATGAGAGAGTTTTGGAAGTCAGTGGCTTTTATAGCTCGTTTCCAAGGAGGGGCAAGAACCCAGTCATCTGGTAAAATTCTTGCATTCCCACCACAATTCCATCCAGGATCGGGCCAGAGAGGTCATCAGGCTTAAGAGAAGCTTACCCAGCACCCAGGAAAGAAAGGAAAGGCAAGACCCTGAAAAGCAGAGGAGTGTGAAGAACAGAAGCCAGTTAGGGTTATACACTGGGTACTTTCATGGTGATCTTCCAATTAGAGGTGGGGGACAGGGGTCTGAGCATCCGGGAACCAACCCTGGTAGTTGAGAACTCCACTGGGGACTCGTCCATGTGATTGCGGCCCTGCCGGCCTCGGGTGGAACGGAGGGAGAGCCTGTGCCTCTCCCGGCCAGAGGCACTGATGTTATTTCGGGTACGAACCTAGAAGCAAGAGAGGATAAGCACGAGGCCTTTGGTGACTGTAGGCATGTGGTGTCGCGCAGGGGGCCCAGAGGACTGGGCGTGAGAGGCAGTTTCAGGTCAACAGAAGCGCATGAGGTACATAAGTGGGGGTAGAGAAGACTCTAGACTGCCAGCTTCCCAGCCAAACACGCCCCAGCTCATGCGACAAGGGGTTAGGAGAGCCAGCAGGGCTGACAGACAATCCACAGCAGACTTCACTGCCTATCACAGCTGAAACTGGCACCTGTAAATTGGATTGAAAAATAAAATCCAAGTTTACTCTCAAGGAAACATGTTTTTCCCAAAAAAAGCATTAGAATAATTATTGCATTCTTCAGGAAAGTACTGGATCCTCAAGACGGCTGGAAAACCTTGGGCTTCTTTCTCAAAATGACATGAACTTGGGGGTTGCAGACCTGTGTTGGAATCCTACGGAAGAATTAATGTTGAACCATTGATAAGTTACCAGAATCTTCTCTCGTCCAAGGGAGATGATACACATCATATCCTAGAGCAGAGTGTGATTATAAACTGCACCTGTAATGGTCACCAAGGGTTAGCCGGCTCTCTAAGAGACTGGGTTGCCCAAGAGCAATAAGTATCTTCCATTCACAAAATCCACCCACAAGAAGTGACTCTCGTAGGTAGCTGGCACTGAGCCAACCACCTGCCAACTCTATCACACCCTTGGGCACATCCAAGAGTGTTTTAAGAGTTTAAAAACCACCATGTGAAAGAAAACAATGATATTTCATAAGCCTTTCTATATCATTTTTCTACTTTCAAAACTGTTTACTTCTCTTCAAAGTCCTGCTAGGACAGTGGTCGGTAAACTGTGGCTCACAAGCCGCGGTTTGCCGCTCTGTTGACTAATGAGTTTGCTGACCACTGCCTTAGGGAAAAACACTTAAAAAACATTTTAATAATGTACTAATGTCTTTAACCCAAAGTCAAAACTTCTGGGTAAGCGTAATGCCTTACGCAGTAGTCAGCAAACTCATTAGTCAACAGAGTGGCAAACCGCAGTTCGCAAGCTGCAGTTTGCTGACCACTGCCCTAGGATATCAAAACATGTGCTGTTGTTTTTCTTTACTACAGGTCTGAGTGGTTTGAGATGGTGCTTTGGCTCGGGGTTGGGGACTTACAGCTGGGCTCTCAGACCGAGTCCTGGTTTCCCGGAAGAGTTTTGGCATTATTGGAGTGTCGGAACCATCTCCATCTTCCTCATCGCCATCTCCATCACCCGTCAGATCCTTTATAAATGAAAAATGTGCTTCACGTTATCATGAACAGGTTATAAAAACAAAATAGCTTAAAAATGAATAGTCAACCATACTAAAAACAAGCAATCTTAATGTTGGTCCGAGACTTAAAAATATTTTCAACTACCTAATTTGGTTCCAAACAAATTTTATAGCTCAAACCATAGTATCATGAATTCAAGATATGAAAGATAAAACCCCAGTAGAATCAGAAAGCCAAAGAAATTGTGTGACAGCAATATACATGATGAAGACTTCTTTGTCTACACCTTAGATTAATTTGGCTATCCCTAGCAAGGAGACCTGACCCCAGTCTCAACTGTGTGGCCTTCAGTATGTCCAATCCCTTATTTAAAATTGGCACAACAGCACTGGGTGGCATGGTTCAGTTGGTTGGAGCATTGTCTCCTACAGTAAAAGGTTGTTGGTTCAATTCCCAGTCAGAGTACATCCTTAGTGGGGAAAGAAACTGACCAATGTTTCTTTCATACAGTGATGTTTCTCTCTCTCAATGTTTCTTCCATATAATGTTCTCTCTCTCTCTCTCTCTCTCTCTCTCTCTCTCTCTCTCTCTCTCTTTCTTACTCTCTCTTACTCTCCCCAGTAAAAACATATCTTCAGGTGAGGATAAAATAAAATTAGAGCAACAGCACTTCCCTTATAAAACAACAGTGTTATAGTACATTTCACCCAAGGCCAGCACTGAGAAATTGCTCAGGCAAGAGACTTCATTACTATTACTGGTAACTATGGACAAAAACAGCTGCCCTGAGCCTCTCACCCAGCAGCTGGGTGCCCACCAAAATAGAAGCTGTAATAAAGGGTGAGCTTTCCTTTATGCACTTTTATCATGATGTTGTCCCTTATGCCTGACATTGGTTCTTTTAAAAAAGTTAACCAAGTTGACAAAACTCTAAGGAAATTAACAAGACAGAAGGCATAAGTAATGTCAGAAAAACTGTAACTTGGGGGAAAAAAGTGATCAAGTAGAAACTCTGATATTTCAATAACTGTGAAAAAATTCCCTAGAACAAGCCAGATGAGTTATTTCCAATATGCATCAAAACCAGACACAGATATATGAGAAATAAAATCATACACCTAATTCTAAAGAGGTGCTAAAACATAAATCAAATTCAAAACATGTGCCCAAGCTGAAGTTGAACTCATTCTAGGAATAAAAGGACAATTTGCTTCATTAGGAATTTATCTACTTAAGTAACTGATTACTCAGGTTGAGAAAATAAGTGATTTCAAAATTATGCAGGAAGCAGCTAGTAAAAAACTTCATAATCTAGTAAAATAAATGTTTATTATTTTTTTAAAAAACTTGGCATACAACAGCAGCACATGCCATTTTAAGTGTGAGGCTGTTCAAAGTACTTACTATGTGCCTAGCAGTCCTCAGACTCATCATTCAACAAATACTTGTGGAGCATCCATTTGCTTGGGTCTTGTGTACCCCACTTAATGAAAGCTAAAGGGAATTCCCCTGAATCTTGAAAGAGGCAGTGTAGAGCCCATACCTGAGTATAACTTAGCAGGCTAGAGACTTCTCTCTTGGACAATCGTGAGCTTGATCTGCGGCCTGTGGAGGGAAGAGAAACACAGTCTTCTTTTGTAGAAGGGGCAGCACGGGGCTGGTCAGTAGCCATGTCTTCCTTTGCTAATGGGCAGCCTTCTGTAGCTTCCTCTTTGGGGTGATGGTTAACTCCTATCCACTCAGGACCTGTAGTCACCTCAATGTATTCATAGGCAACAGTGTACAGGGCCAGGCACATTATAAGATGCAAAACAAAACTATAGGTTCTCATGAGAGAAGGCATCAAATTCCTTCCAGAACTGTCTGCCCAATTCAATGGCACTAACTACACTTAAATGAACAGCCCAGTGCCTCCCACATTAGCCACATTGTAAGTGCTCATATGTGGCTACTGGCTAGTGTAGTGAATAATACAGAATAGAACACTTTCACCCTTGCAAAGAGGAGCTGTCAATAATAGGACAGGGCAGCCGAAACCAGTTTGGCTCAGTGGATAGAGCATCGGCCCGCGGACTCAAGGGTCCCTGGTTTGATTCCTGTTTAAGGGCATATAACCTGGGTTCCAGGCTCGATCCCTAGTAAGGGGTGTGCAGGAGGCAGCTGATCAATGTTTCTTTCTCATCAGTGTTTCTAACTCTCTATCCCTCTCCCTTCCTCTCTGTAAAAATAAATAAATAAATAAAAATAAAAGTATATGTTAAAAGGTAATAAGACAGGGCAATACAGAATTTTTTTAACCGTCTGGGTTAGAAAAGCTCAGTGAGGTGGATCCCAGGTCATCTAACTGGGGAACTGCTGAGGCAAAGGAAAGATCCAAAGAAGTCTCAGCCCCTCCAGCCTGAGTGATTTTCTTCCCAGTTGGTACCAGATGCCAGGGAACAGGGTCCCAGAAGAGCCAAAAACCCTAGGCTATGATGCTGCAACCACCCCCATTGTGACTGGGGAAAACAAAAACAAATCAACAACAACAACAACAACAAAAAAAAAACAGGGATCATCACTTCCTCAAAGTCTCTGCTGAGGTGAGGAGAGGAAGGAGGCCAGGTGCTATGGCAAGGATGACAGACGGGAAGGGAAGAGGAAGATATAGGCAGAGACAGGTTTGGCTCTGCCTATATCCTCCTCTTCCCTTCCCTGGGAGGTAGTCGGGGACCAGACCCTCTCCCCACAATCGGCCTGCAGCCTGCTCAAAGGGAGGCTCAGGTCCCAGCAGTGGTCCGGTGTCTGTGCCACCCCACCTCCCCACAGGCCCGGCCACCTCTGATCTCCGGGGTGCTGATGGCCTCCAAGATCGGGGGTGACGGCGCGTCCTTGGAGTCAGAAGACTGGTTGCTGCAGTCCCCATTGGTGATGATGGAGTCTTCCCTCCCGCTGGCATCTTCCTCTCTGCTGAGTGGCCTGGTGTCTCCCTTCATTGTTTCCTGTGAGAGGGTCAGAATGGATAGGGCAGCAGTGAAGCAAGGGCTAGAGGGGGCAGCATACCCCCAAACTTCCCACCTATGGTTCTATGCCCTCAGGCCAAGAGAAGCCCTAGGACATAGGCTCAGGGTGACACTCCTTTCCCAAGGACCCCACCCAGACTGCCCCCATCGCCTGCCCCCCTCACCAAACTCGGAGGCTCAGGACTTGGTTCCATGTGACCAGGCTGCCCGAAGGCTCAGACGCCAGCACTCAGCAGGCTGGGCCTTGGTCTGAGGCTCAGGCTGCTCTGTGCAATTAGCTGGCCACTTCAAACAATGCCATTTAGTAGCCGCCTGCCTCAGCCTTGACTGCCGCTGGCCTTGGTCCCCTCTGCCCCTGGCCCCTTCTCCCTGCCCAGCCTCTGTGGGGCCTCAGGAAGCCAGTGCATTATTTTCCCTCCTGACCCCTTTGTTTGCTCTCTCCCTTTCCCTCAATCTCCAGGTCCTCTTCCCACCGCCCCCTCCTCCCCCACAGAACAGCTTCTCTCTTCTCCATGGCAGCACAAGCCCCGCCCCACCCCAACCTCAGGGACCCATTGGTCTGCTTGCCTGTCGCTCTCTCCTCTCCACCCTCACCAGCTGAGGCTGAGAGTCCCAAGTTCCCAAGAAGGGAAGGGATAAGAGGAAGCACAGGCTAAGGACTGGGACAGCTAACAGGAGGCATGCCCCCAGTTCTGCTCCAGCCTTACCCCACTCTGGGCCTTTCTCTTCCTATTGCTGCTCCTCCTGGTAAATGCACCATCACTTACCCAGCTAAGACCAGCTCAGGCCAAGTCTTCACAAATGGGTTCAAGGGCTATGTGACCTTCGACCTGGCCCACATATGTTGGCAGCAAGAACCTGTGC
>PVJN01027898.1:0-27674 GCA_004026805.1 Lasiurus borealis
GATACAAGCTCTGCCTGGCTGGTGTGGCTTACTGGTTGAGTGTTGATCAGCAAAGTGCCAGAGTTTGATTCTTGATCAGGGCACATGCCTGGGTGCAGGCTCAATCCCCAGTATAGGCATGTAGGAGGCAGTCAATTATTCTCTCTCATCATTGTTGTTTCTCTCTCCCTCTCTGAAATCTATCTTTCTACTAAAAAAAAAATATCTGCCGAGGTCGGTTTGGCTCAGCGGGTAGAGCGTCGGCCTGCGGACTGAGGGGTCCCAGGTTTGATTCCGGTCAAGGGCATGTATCCTGGTTGCGGGCACATCCCCAGTAGGGAGCGTGCAGGAGGCGGCTGATTGATGTCTCTCTCTCATCGATGTTTCTAACTCTTTATCCCTCTCCCTTCCTCTCTGTAAAACATCAATAAAATATATTAAAAAAAATCTATATCTATATCTAATATATATATATATATATATAAAAGTTCCTTGGTATCAGGCCATGTTTTTGTGTCTCCTGCTTTATCCCTAGCACCTACAACAGGGCTTTTTCACATAATGGGTGTTCAGAATGAATATTTACTGAATGGTTATCTTTGTGTGTGTGTGTGTGTGTGTGTGTGTAGTGTGTGTGTGTGGGGGGGAGGTCTGTACTTGGGATAAGGTGGGCAAGGAGTCTGAGCCTGAATAAGGAACCAGACCATATTCCATGTGGCATGCTTAAAAGCCTTGGTGTGTGAAGCACCTTATTAAGTGGGAGTGGAGAGACCTGAATAGATTCATGAATGATCTGGACTAGCGGTCACCAACCTTTAGGACCAGCAGCAGTTGGTGACCCCTGCTCCAAAGGTTTCCTTAAACCGATGGTTACCAACCTTTCGGACCTCATGGACCAGCAATGCGCGGATTCTGGAGTACCTACTTCATTAGCCTCCTGATTCTCCTCCCCCCTCCTCCTTCCCCCCATGCCTCCCCATGAGACATAGGATCAGAGAAATTTGAACTCTTCTGATTGAAATGTTAATTATCATTGAACAAAATCAAGGAATCCTGAGAAAAGAGGGAGCTCAAGGCCCATTGTGGGGCCAAAAGAATTGGTACTGACTGATAGGGTGAGTAGATAGGGCCAGAAGACCTGGTGTCTGCTGTCCGCTGTGACCTTGAGCAACTCACCTCACCTCCCTCAGCATCCTCCTCTCTGTGAAGTGGTGATAAATTAAAGGAAGCACTTCAACTTGCTTGCACACTGCAGAGGGTTAGGGACCTAGGGAAAACTTTCTTCCCTTTCAGGGGTGCCGGTGGCTCCTTCCCACTCACCTTCCCAGCAGTTTCCTGCCTTTGGAATGAAGGCAGATACTTTGCCAAGATGGAATCTCTCTTTTCTACCATCTCCAGCTGCTCTGGCTGGGCCCAGTGTCCTACCCAGGACATGACACTTCCCAAAGAGCGTGTGGCTGGTGGGGACAGCTGAGAGCTTCCAGGCACAAGAAGAGGGACACGTGGCACACAGGTGGATGCAAAAACCTTTCTCTTCTGGGCCTCAGTCTTTCCCTGAGGAAAGCAGGCTTACTCATCTCATCTTGCAAGACACAAGGCTGTCATCGGTATTACAGCAGTGGCTGTGGATGTCGTGCGGTCGATACTCCCAGAAACCCCCACCGAGAGCCAGAGTCACGCAGCCTCAGGGCTTCAGAGGTGCCCAAGCTTCGGTTTAGGAGCTGGGGCTGGATTGTCTTCAGTGTCTCCTGGAGCCAAAGCTCCTCCTTCAGGTTAAAATGGTATTGTTTACATGGTGAGCCAGGAGAGCTGTCCCCACCCCGCAGAGATTATTCAGCCTGAAAATTAAAAACAACTTCCTGCACTTGCGAAGTATGGGAGAAATGACCCATTTAAAGTCAGATTCTCTTTTGACATTGTTTTGTCCTAGACTCCTTCCCTCTGCTGGCCTCTTAAATGATGGTAATCTCTATGCTGGTCTTCAAAAATTTAGGAAGATTTTACATACCTAAAATTCAGAAGCATGGGAATTTCTGATTTTTTCTTTAGTGTCTCCTGTCTCCAAAAAATTCTGCCCCAACTTGCTGCCAGAGGGAATTTTCTAAAGTACAGTTTGACCTTCTGGCTCAGAAAAAAAAAATTTTTTTTTTCACTGCCAATAGGATAAAGTCCACCTTCCTTAGCTGGGAATTACAAACTGCCACAATTCACTTTTTCAGCTTCAGATTGATTGACTTCATTTCAATATAAATTGAATCATAGAATATGTAGCAGTTACGATTAGGTTCAGAGAAAGCCCAAACACGAAGGGATTAAATAACATAGAAGTTTAGTGCTTCTTTTTTTTTTTTTAAATTGGGTTTTTAGAGAGGAAGGAGGGTGAAGGAGACAGAGGAACATCAATTTGTTGTTCTACTTATTTATGCATTCATTGGTTGATTCCTGTATGTGCCCTGACAACAGCAAACCCATAACCTTGGTGTGTCAGGACGATATTCTATCTAACTGAGCTACCCACCCAAGGCCTAGAAGCTTATTTCTTAAGTAAAACTTATTTCTCAAGTCCTGAGGTGGGCAGTCAGGGCTGCTGAGTGTCAGGGACCTAGGCTCTGATGATTTCACTGCTGTTCAATTCTTAAAAAAAAAAAAAAAAAGTATACACACATACACACACACACACATATACGTGTGTGTGTATGTGTGTATTGATTTCAGAGAATAAGGGAGAGGGAGATAGAAACATCAATGAAGAGAGAGAATCATTGATTGGTTGCCTCCTGCATGATCAGGGATTGAGCCTGCAACCTGAGCATATGCCCTGATCAGGCCTGTGACCTTCTGGTTCATAGATCAATGCTCAACCACTGAGGATATTTTCCCATTGCTTTTTAGAGAATGGGAGAGAGAAAGATAGCAAGAAACATTAATGTGAGAAACATCAAACGCATCGGTTCGTTGCCTCCTGCATGCGCCCGTCCAGGGAAGAGCCTGTAATCGAGTTATATACCCTTGATTGGAATCAAATCTGGGACCTTTCAGTCAACAGGCCGACACTATCCACTGAACAAAACCAGCTAGGACTGGACTGGATAATCTTAGTTGAGGGAGGCCGTTCTGTGCACTGCAGGATGGTTTTTAGCAGCATCACTGACTTCTCACTAGATGCAGGCAGCGCCCTCTCAATTATGACAATGTCTGCAGATAATTATCAAATGTCCCCTGGAGGTAAGATGACCTCAGGTTGAGAACCACTGTTGTAACTAACACCTCGCTCCCCAGTTAGAATGGATGTTCCGTGAGGGTGGTCCAGCTATCCAAGCCACATTTCCTCAGTTCCTGAGGCTGGCATTCCCTCCTCCAGCCCCAGAACGAGCCACGCACCACTGAGGATGAGTTGACCTTCCCTTTTAGAAGATTCTCCTCTGTGGACCTGGACAGCTTGAGGGCAGAAAACGCATTTCGCTGGCTTTCGTACCTGCCAGGCCCACCCTGGCATTGCTTTCAGGGTGTCAGGAAATGATCGCTGGGGCACAAATGGAGGCGAGGCAGCAGGAGCTGCTAAGTCCCGGGAAGTGGCAGGCGCAGTGATGGTGCTTCTCAACAGGGATGAGTTCTATGGGATTTGTTTGTTTCCAGGAAGTTCAGACTTTATTAGCTACCCCGAGGCCAGCCCTGGGGAAAACCTTTCCTCGTGGGAAGTGACAGAGAGGAGAGGAGCAGTCTGGGAAGGTTGAGGGCCCAGACTAAGGGGCCAAAACCAGTCCTGTTGATCCACATTCCTTCCCACTTCGCCCTGGCTCCGCTGGGATCGTCACATGGTGAGAATCTGTTTTGAAGACAAGAAGGGCTGCATGGAGGTTTCCAAGGCACACTGGAAGTCCTGCAGCGGGACCTCGGAGCAGGCGGGCGCCGTGAGCTGGCCTCGGTGGATGAGGTCGCACAGGGTGAGGATCAGCTCCTTGAACTGGTCTGTGGGAGGTTGGAGGAAGTCAGACAGGGGTGCAGCCGCAGCAGGGTGAGATGGCACACGTCACCTCTGCTGGTGCTGAGCTCCAGGAAAGTATCTGGGAGCCCAGGGCTTGGCCACAGATCGGCCGGCTGTGGAGGCGGCCTGGTCCCCACCTGTTTTCAGGTCAGGGAGAGCCAGGGTGGGGACAGAGGGACATGGGAAATGGCCCCAGGAACTGAAGGGCAGGCAGAGTGGTGGCTCAGACCCACAGAACCTGACTGGGGTGTAACCTGGAGTGTGAATGGAGGGAGGGGCAGGATTACCCCAGGCAGGGAAGCCAGAAGGGGTGCAGGGAGGGAGGTGGGTGTGCCTGGCACAACTGATGTGGAACAGATGAGCTTTGCTCAGGAAAAGGAGCCCAGGACTCCCTTAAACCCCATCAGCTGAGGCCACCAACATCCCCCATCTCCCCCGTCCCCCCCTCCCGCCACCACCAAGGGCCCACTATGGAACAGAAAGATAAGAAGTGAAGACCTTGCCTAGAAAGTGTTTTTAAATAGACGTCAATTCACTCAACACTCACATCCCATCATATCTACGCTGCTTAGAATACCTCCACGGCTCTCTAACTGCCTTAAGATAGAGTCTGAACTCCTTAAAAAGACTTATACCGGGACCTTTCATAGTGTGGTTATAACCAATCTGTCCGCCTCCAACTCTTTCTCATGGGCTTTTGCACATGCTAGTTTTTCTACCTGGGACACCCCATTCATGCCACCACTGTCCCTTCCTTCACGTGGATAACCCCTCATTCTTCAGTCTCAGCTGGAGGTCCCTGTCTGGGGACCAGGCCTCCAGGAGAGGAAGAGCAGTGTCCTGGCTTGGGTTCTGGAGTCAGAGAGACAAGCTGGTACCACTTTTCCCCATCACCACATCCTGGCTGCACTCCCTAGCTGGGGTGACTTTGAGAAAGCGACTTAACCACTCTGAACCTCAGTTTCCCTTCTGTCAAACAGGGCTAACAATAGTTGAAACGATTATGACGTTTAAACTGAGGCACAGACTAGGTAATTTGTGCAGGTCCCACAGCGAGGCCAGGCACAACCAGAGCCAGCAATGGCAGGGCCAGGCAGGCTGGCCGCAGCTCTGGTTTTCTTTACCTGGTCACCTCCGCGGCGGTCTTCCGCACGGCCAGCTCTTCAAGGAAGAGGGCGGCGTGTGCCTTGCTCGATGTTATGCCCCCAAGAACTAGCCCACTTTAGTCTCATAACTATTTGCTCATGTAGCTGTGGTCAGAGACTGCTCTCCTTTGTCCTGTTGTAGGGTTTGGAGTCTAATCACCCATCCAGGGCTTAGCCAGGTTGGTCACTTCCACAGAGGCCCTGCCCTCTTGTGTGACTCCTGGCAAAGGGCCATCAGGTGCTCACCTGGAGTATGGTCCTTTTTCCACTGGGACAACCAAAAGCCCCGAAGCTTGAGATCCTTAAAGATGAGCTGGCTCTGTGGACACAGAAGGACATGTAAGGGCTCTGAGGGCAGAAGCTCCAGCTACCACTTAAGGTACACATTCTCTGAATCCCAGGGATGGGGAAACTGCCGGAGTTTACACAACTGTGGGGTCTGGGCCACCCTCTTTCCCCACCACCAGCTTACCACAGAAGCGATGACAGGCTGCTTGGCCATCCCTCCATAGGTCACCATGGTGCCTCCAGGTCTGAAAAGCCAGAGAACAGAATGGGTGCAGGCAGATTCAGAGCCCTTCCGAAGCCCGCCACAGTGCCTCTATTCCAACCCTAAAGCCTAAACCTTGCTTTCAGAATCCCTGGGAAGGGTCCAAAATACAGGTTCCTAAGGCCTAACCCCAGAACTAATGACCTATCCCCCTCCAGATGACCTGGATGTTTAGCCAGGGATGGGAACCTACTGATATAGCCACCCAGGCAGGCTCTGATGAGCTGCTGCAAAGAAGCGTGCTCTCCTGAGAAGAGCTCAAGACCCCAGTTCAGTCTGGCTCCATTCCACTTATAGGTATGCAACTGTGGGCATGGCATTGACATTGGTCCAGATCGCCAACTTCCTCCTGCAACGAGTGGCATGGGATTACAGTTTGCCTTGGAGGTTGCCCAGAGTAGGGCTGAGCCTGGCTCTGCTACTTCCTAGACCTTGGGTAGATGACTACCCTCTCTGGGCCTTGTACAAATGGGGATGGGATTCGTACCCCCTGGCTTAGGTGGTTGTGGGAGGGGTCCCTCAAGCTCTCTGCACAGAGTTCAGTGCATGGTGAACTCCCATTTTTCCACACCTCTTTGATCACATGACCTACCTTCCTATCTAGCTCGTGAATTCTAGTCATCTCTATACCCCGGCGCTAGTGAGGGCTAGCAAATAGGTGTTAACTAATAGTTTAGCGGATTCCAGAGGAGTGCCTATGAAAGGGAAAAAAATGGGAGGACATGCACTGTTAACACTCCACGGTGCACATCCCATTCAGCAGTCGGATGATAGGCAACCTCTGTACTTCCAGTTTTCCTATGTACTTTTTTTTTAAAATATATTTTTTATTGATTTCTTGCAGAGATGAAAGGAGAGGGATAGAGCTAGAAACATCGATGACAAAGAGACATCGATCAGCTGCCTCTTGCACACCCCCTACTGGGGATGTGCCCACAACCAAGGTACATGCCCTTGACTGGAATCGAACCTGGGACCTTCCAGTCCGCAGACCGATGCTCTATGCAGAGTCAAACCGGTTTTGGCCCTATGTACTTTTATAGGCTTTCAAAATGTTTTGTCACACACATCATGCTTCCTCTAAAATTAAAAACTATTTTTAAAAGCTAATAAAAATTTTAAAAGCTAATAAGCTAGGACCAAGTGACTTTTTAAGATGCCCGTGGGCTGTGAATCCTTACCATTCCCCCTCACGGAGACAAACACAGCTGGTCCTTGGGAAAACACAGCTGGCTGAGCTCTCAGTCACCTGTGATGGAGGCGGCTGAGAGAGGAAGTGCCCAGAGACCTAGGTAGGACTTGACTTTGGCCCATTTCCTACTCAGGCTCCTGCTGACCTGCCGTGGCTCGGCTTGCATTGGCCTCGGGGACTGTTCACCTGCTGGTCCTCCCAGCTCGAGGCCCGGAGAGCGCCGGCGGTCTGGACCTGCGGGGCCGAGGGACTTACGCTAAGTGCCGCAGCAGCTCTGTGGCGCTCTTCCCGCCGACACAGTTGAGGGCGAGCCGGGGCTGAGGCATGTCCTGGAAGATAAGGAACCTGCAGTGAGGGAGCTCGCACCCTACCTGTGGGGTCTGAGGCTGCTACCAACAGCATTTCCAGGCCCGCGTGTCAGGAGGGAGTGAAGAAAATGGGATGTTCTTGCCTTCTAACTCTTTTTTCCCTGCCCGGAGTGGCCTTTACCGGCCTACTCCTGTTCTCTGTTCGAGGACTTCATTCAGAACTCACCTCTGGGAAAGAATACACTGTGGGCCCTACAACCCATTCCCAAGGACTTCCTTTCGCCATGTGCGCCCCTTCTGAGACTTGGAACTCAGTTTATATTAGACCTACTGCTTCAGAAATGTTCTCAAGAGGGTGTCTTCTTTTTTTTTTTTTTAAATATTTTTATTGATTTTTTTATAGAGAGGAAGGGAGAAGGACAGAGAGTTAGAAACATCAATGAGAGACATTGATCAGCTGCCTCCTGCACACCCCCAATTGGGGATGTGCCTGCAACCAAGGTACATGCCCTTGACCGGAATCGAACCTGGGACTTTTCAGTCCGCAGACTGACGCTCTATCCACTGAGCCAAACCGATTTTGGCAAGAGGGTGTGTTCTAGAGGGAGTGTGTGTGTTTGGTCACTCCAGAGTTCAGTGAAAAGAG
The DNA here is from genome assembly GCA_004026805.1 of Lasiurus borealis. Lineage (NCBI taxonomy): Eukaryota > Metazoa > Chordata > Mammalia > Chiroptera > Vespertilionidae > Lasiurus > Lasiurus borealis. The sequence continues at coordinate 7,806 of PVJN01027898.1, forward strand.
GCTGAGATGTGGTTTGGTCACTTACTAGGTGTGCTGGGGGTGGAGAGGTTCTGGAAGGTTCTGAGGCTACGAGTTCAGCCCTGACTCCACTGCTTAAGACTGGGTGGCCTTGGTCAATTTCTTTATCTTTCCTGAGTCTGGGTTTCCTCATCTGTTACACAGATAGCACCTACTTTGTAGAGCTTGTGTGGGATTCTCTGATATAATGGAAATGTTGCTTTTCTTTCTCTTTCCTCTCTGTGCCTGTTTCCTCAGCTCCTCCCCCAGCGCTGAGCTTCGCATGGGCTGTGTGGACTGACGTGGCCCCTCACAAATACTCACTGCCAACCACAGGTCTCCCGCCTCCCTCGCCGCACCGGGGCGCCTCCTGCATGCTGCCCCTGGCTGAGGGATGGCCTTTATCCTTCACCAAGAGACAAGGGAAGACGTGAAGAGGAACAATGGAGCCAGTCCCAGCTTTTCTAGTTCAAGTCATCTTTCTTCAGGGGGGTGAGCAGGAATGGAGGCGCAGCGCCCCTCATCCTAGGTACCTTAAAGATGTTTTTCATCTCAGGCGTCCTCAGCTCCTCTTCTGTGATCACCTGCTCGGCCCCCAGCTTCTTCAGTCGGTCGGTCAGCTTCTGGAGGTCAGGTCTGGAAACCAAACACGAGCCTCGTCACATCGGCTCCCTTTCTCCGGGACTGCTCGGCCACAGCTGTGACAACGTGTTTCTTTGCAGGAAGCTGGGATCGGCCTCAAGCAGGGCCTGATCACGCGTTTTCATCACACTCCAGCATCTCTTGGCCTCAGTTTCCTCCCGGGCATGAGAGAGCTGGGCTGGGTGGCTTCTCCAGCTCCTGCCAGCTCAGGGATGCTGGACACCATCTGTGCCCTGGGAAAAGGCAGTGCACTTCCTGATTTCTTCTACTGACATGACAAACTCCACTTCCTTTCTGTCCACCCCTCCTCCCCCCAGCCCTCTCTTTTCAAGGGGCTCTTCAGAGTGTTGTGCAAACACACGCCAGCCCAGGAGTGGCTCAGGGACTCCTTGGCCAAGGCAAACAATGATTTTTGTTAGCACAACCGAGGGGATGGAGAACTGAAGGGACAATCAAGTCTCCTAATAAGACTGGACTGCCGACCGACATGGCCACACTCGTGGACAGCGAGGCTCCAGGAAACGATGCTGTGAGGGAGAGAGAACAAGTCGGGAAATGAAGTCTGCTACCGATTTGCTGTGACTCCCCCGAGCAAGTTGCTTCCTCTCTCTGAAACTTCAGTTTCCTCATCTGTGAAACAGAGATGGCAAACCTGCTCATCTTCAAAGTCTCACACAAATACAAGGAGAAAAAAGGGCCCTGGGTGATTCGGTTCACAGAAAAAATAACACAGCCTAAAACATTTCCAAATATGAATGCTGGTTTTGAAAAAACCACACGTGATCACAAGTCCAGTTTCAAATACCCCTAATGGCCGTCTCCACCTCCTTCCTGTTTTCCCTTTATATTTCAAAGACTCACTCATCCTATAGCCAGAAGCCACCTGGATTTCATTTCTCAAGGCTGATGACACCCGGCTGTGAGCAAGCTGCGTCCTGCCCAAACAGAAGGCCCGTTTATGTAAGGGCGCCATCTGGTGGACACGCAGGGATGTGACACGCAGTCAGGATCTGGGATCCCGGCTCCCCACACACCTGTCTCGGACCACATTGATGGTCCTCAGGCCCAGGGCTGCGGCGATCTGGATGACTGCTTGTCCCACGCCACTGTTGGATGCATTCTGGATGACAGAATCTCCTGTGGAGCCAGGAAGAGACGCAAGTCAAGTCCTGGAGGCTTGTAATAGGTCAAGCAAGGGCTTCCAGCCTGAGACTTTATTACATAAGGTGAGAGATTGAGTGCTTAGGCTCCCAGAGGACCTGGGGCCTGGCTGCTGGGCTTTCTCAGACCTTGGAGTGTTGCTCAATCTTCTCCCAATGCCACCCCCACTCCCCAACTTCCACAAATGCTTCCTAAGACTCAGCAACTCAGAGTCTACAGTAGACATAATGTAGAAAAACCCTGCTATGTAAATGAGTTCATGTCCTTCATCTTCCAATTTTTATGTCCTCAGGACTCTGCATAGGTATTTCCTTGGTGTGCAATGCGTGCCTCTTCCTTTCTCCCTTTGTTGTGAAATCCTATTGAAACCCTTTGAAGTGCAGCTTAAGTGTGGCTTCCTTCACGAAGCCTTTCCAGACTCTTCCCACTGCTCCCGCAGCACTCTGCAGGCATCTGTATGAATAGCATGGTCTGCCTCATCGCCTGCTTGGCTGTATACAGGTCCAAGTGCATCAAGGGCTTGCAGCTGGCGGGGAAGGCCATGCAGTATTCCCCTCTCTGTACTGATTAACCAAGGCGCATTGCCTGGAAATGGGATTAGAGCCACACTGGAGAAGCTAGCAGCCCCTGAAACAGGAGCCTATAGTTTGTGGACTAAGCCCCGTTCTGAATTTGGAACTAGTCAATAGGGAGGGAGGGAGGAGGGTAGCAAGGCATGTTGGGGGAAATGTGGACTCTGGAATGAGATGGACCTGGGTGTGAGACACAGCTTCACCTCTGACTGTCATGGGATGAGATAGAGCCAGTCATGACCTCTTTGAACTGCAGTTTCCTCCCCGTAAGACAGGAGTCCTCCGAGTATCAGTCAGGATGCTCCTAATTAGGGTAAATGACATAAAGTTCAGGAAGGTGCTCCATCACCCCTGAAATGCAATATGGGTTCTGAAAGGCGGCAGGATTTGGTGCGAGAGCCAGAGGACTTCCTGGAAGAAGAACACCTATTTCCCTTAGCCAGGGTCAGCACACGAGTTGTCACTCATTAGTGAGTTACGAAATCTATGTAGTGGGTTGCAAACAGCATTTTTTAAAATTAAATAGAGGAAAATAGAATAAAAAACAGCAGAATACATGTACACCACACATAGGAAAGGCACATAGGAAGGGTAAATATGGTTCCATGAAACTCTGGTTTCCATTATACATATATTCATGTGTGTTTATATGTTAGATTTCTTTTTTTTTTTTAAATGTATTTTGTTGATTTTTTTACAGAGAGGAAGAGAGAGAGATCGAGAGCTAAAAACATCGATGAGAGAGAAACATCGATCAGCTGCCTCTTGCACACCCTCTACTGGAGATGTGCCCGCAACCGGAATCGAACCTGGGACCTTTCAGTCCGCAGGCCGATGCTCTATCCACTGAGCCAAACCAGTTTTGACTATGTGTTAGATTTCAATGTGAGTCAAGGTCATAAGTTTAACACTGATCTAGCCTAGGCCACACCAGCCCCAACACAGGAAAGTGGAGATGTATTGTGGGCACCTGAGGTGGGTGGTGTCAGAAGGCCCTGCCATGTCCACCAGAGAGGTGGCCCGGATCAGGCATGGCCTGAAGGGATGAGATGCAGGTGACCAATGTGTTTGCTGCACTAGAACTTGAGGAAAGGTCCCTGGTCACACCTGCTGGTTTTCTCCACTGTGGGTCGCTATGACTGCTCTGCTCTCCCTTTGCGGGAGGCTGGGGCTGGTTTTCAGCCAGCCTGGGCAGCGGTGGCCACCATATTCCCATTTCTCTTGGCCTCAGTTTCCTGGTTGGCATAACAGAGCTAGCCTGGCTGACTTCCATGGCCCTGCCAGCTTGCGGATATGCATAGTGTGCAATGGGCATGAGAGGTGGTGGGGAACCTGCTGTGACTGAGGTTGGTTCTGAGATGCGTTCTATGAGGGTCATTAGAGGGCTCCCAGCAGGACTCTCATTTCACCCACAGCAGCAACCAGCCTTCACTGGCTTCTCCTCCTTCCCTGACTCACTCTCCCCACTCCCTCACTTCTGCTTCCTGGGACCACCCCCTCAGTGAACTGCATGCCCCTCTCCTTGTCTCAGACTCTGCTCTCAGGGAACCCCAAAATAAAGCACCTGGTTCTGTCACTTCCTTGCTAAATGACCTCACCCAAATAATTTACCTCTCTGGACCCCAGTTGCATTTATAAGAAAGGATAAGAAAAGCAGTGTGGTTACTGCACTATACACCCTGCGCTAAGCTAACCCTCAGAATTCCTATTCTCTGTTTTACAAACTTAAAAAAAACACCTAATGATTTGAGAAGTCAGCTCACACAGGTAGTGCAAGGTGAAGCTGGAGTTCAGTTAGCCTGGGGCTTGAGTTCTTAACGACTGGTACCACCTCACTGCACTGCTTTGACCACCTGAGGCATTCAATGTGGGAACGCTTGTAAAGGCACTCGTGTGAACTGGAAAGTGCTCTATGAACGCTGAGTGGAATGACTAAGTTCAGCATTTTACTGAAAACACAGGGACTGTGTCTATCTCATCTGGCTTTGTATCCCCAGAGCTTAGCACGGCTCGATACATTTTTGCTGAATGACAGAATTCCATCCTAAGCCCTGGGAATGTGATCTTTCAGTGGTTTTCCAGAATGTATTTCCAGAATATATTCCTCATGAGGTTTCAGCGTCTTTTCTAGGAATCAAGCTAACATCTTTCTAAGCAAAAGCAACAACACATTCACCCAGGTTAGGGGCCCCATCTTCCTCTCCCGGAAGTTCCCGTGGCCTTAGGGTCTGGAGACGCTGGCCTGCCCCTCCCACCTGTAGGTTCTTACCTGGCTGCAGCTGCTCAAAGTCCTTCAGCATCCTGTAGGCTGTGCAGGGGTTGACACCCAGGGTGGCAGCACTCTGAAGAGGGATGTTACTCGGAACTCCGATCAGAGCTTCCTCGCTGAACACAGCCTCGGTCCGCCAGGTTCCTGAGTCAAGAGATGAGTTCAGGGAAGTGAGGAATCCCTCTCCACACTCAACCCCAGTCCACCCTCCCCAGCACATGTGCACCTAGGACAGCAGACTTCAAAGAATGCTTAGTGGACAAAGGAAATCTTGAAGTCCTTTGGAATGTCTCTGAATCATCAGGATAATTAAGTAAGGTGTATATTTTGTTATTCCCATGTTAGTTACCATTAGATTTAGCTAATGTCACCCAGCAGGTGACTAAGGACCTCAAACTACTGGACTCTGAGGGTAAGACAGTATCATCACTACCAGGAAGATGAGAAAAATAAGCCCTCATTTTCCTCCTTCTCACCTAGCACAGCTTGACTTGGGGTGGGATTATGAGGAAAAAGTATGAAAGTCAAAGTCAAAGGCCTAGGTTTGGGACCTGGTTTTGTTAGTCTGCAAGTCTGAGCAAACCCCTAAGTCACCTGAGTTTTGGTTCCTCTAATACATAAACGACACTGGCAAGAAGCACCTGACAGGCCTCCTCCGAGGGCTGTTGCTCAAATAAAGAATGACTTAAGGGTAATGACAAAATCCAGTGAATGGGAAAGAAATGACCAATCAGAACCCCCAGCCCACATTCCAGTTCCAGACAAAAGAACTGTAAAATCTCAGTACTGAGAAGATCCTTCAGAGAACCGAGTTTAACCTCCTCATGAACAGTGCAGGAAACGGAGGGAGTGACTTGCCCCCTTCCAGCCACAGACACCTGCCCCACACCTACTAGGCACCAGACTCTTGCACAACAGACACATTCCTCACACCAGCGGTCGGCAAACTCATTAGTCAACAGAGCGGCAAACAGCGGCTCACATGCTGCAGTTTGCTGACCACTGCCTTACACCAAGGAGCCTCCTTCCTTCTAGTGGAGTAGAACAAGTGGAAAACAAACAAACAAATACAATAATTATAAATTATTGAGAGACAGAGTTACAGTGGTGCGATTACTTCAGAGAGGAGCCAGGGAGGGACAGTTCCCTGAGGAAGTGACATGCTAAGGGCGAAAGGACAGGGATGTTAGCCCCTCAAGAACATCCTAGGCAGAGCAGAAAGCCTATGCAGAGACTCTGAGGCAGGGCAGACAGAAGAGTGGAACTGGAGGGCAGTGGTGGGAAGAGTGGTTGACATGTGGATGAGGTGTCATGGGTAAAGGAGTGTTTTATAGAATTTCATGATCTGGACCCCATAGGAACCATGAAGTTATATTGTAACACAGAACATATACATATACATATATGAATATCTATCAACCTATCATCCATTTCTGTGTGTGCATATCTAACTCAGAAGCCAACTTTTAAAAAAAATATATTTTATTGATTTTTTACAGAGAGGGAGAGAGATAGAAAGTCAGAAACATTGATGAGAGAGAGACATCGATCAGCCACCTCCTGCATGCCCCACAGTGGAGATATGCCCGCAAGCAAGATACATGCCCCAGACCAGAATCGAACCCTGGGACCTTTCAGTCCTCAAGCCGACGCTCTATTCACTGAGCCAAACTGGTCTTGGCTTCTTTTAATATTTTTTATTGATTTTTTTACAGAGAGGAAGGGAGAGAGATAGAAAGTCAAAAACAATGATGAGAGAGAGAGATATCGATCAGCCGCTTCCTGCATGCCCCACAGTGGAGATATGCCCGCAAGCAAGGTACATGCCCCCAACCAGAATCGAACCTGGGACCTCTCAGTCCGCAAGCCGATGCTCTATCCATTGAGCCAAACCGGTCTCGGCAGAAGCCAAATTTTTCATGGAACAATATTTATCCTACCGGCTTATTCTTTATTCTAGTCTGCTTGATTTTAGTGAAAAAAAAAAATCTGTTTGCCACTGATTCGATTGATTTTGTTAATAGGTCACAATCTATAGTGTGAAAACATAGCTCTCAGGGTCATGGCATGGAGAACAGATTTTATTTTGGTGAATGGGAAGTTTCTAATGAGCTTTAAGACAGTGGTTGGCAATCTCATTAGTCAACAGAGCCAAATATTAACAGTACAACATTTCTTTTGAGAGCCAAATTTTTTAAACTTACACTTCTAACACCACTTCTTCAAAACAGACTCGCCCAGGCTGTGATATTTTGTGGAAGAGCCACACTCAAGGGGCCAAAGAGCTGCATGTGGCACAGGAGCCACGGTTTGCCGACCACTGTTTTAAGAGAACTCTGAGGCCATTGGATTTCTGCTTTAAGGTCATGGTGTTGCTCTGAAGAAAAGAGAGTGAGGTGACGAGGGACAGAGTGAAATGCGGAGGCCCAATCAGGAGGCTTTTGCAGGGGTTGAGATGTGAGACGACGGTTCCTTCGGCCACGAGATTGTAGGAAAGTGGAGAGATTTGAATTATCTGTTGAAGATGAGTCAACGGGGGTTGATGGGCATTGGTGAAGGGTGGCTGGTGCTCACCGATGCAGCAGGATCCATGTATAGCAGAGGTGAAGAGGACAGGCCTTGGAGTCAGACAGATGCAGACTTAGGCCCTGGCTCTGCCAAATACTCGCTAGGTGACCTCAGGGAAACTACAGGGAGCCTGCTGGCTCAATGTCTGATGGCTGTGCTGTCTCAGGGCCCTTGGCCTACACTTCCAAAGCTCTCGATTGTGTGCGCTCTCTGGTTGCTGGAATTCAAACAGAATCTTGGTACCACATGTCCCAGGTATGGGGAGTAGGGGTCAGCCTAGGCGATTACTAATTGTGCTGCAGGAGGAGAGAAACAACGTGGGCTTTAGGAAACAGGAATTGGTATGGGAGGCAGCAACACTATGAAGGCTGTGTCAATCCCAGAGTAGATCTATGTCTGAGAAAATAAGAGGCTGAAAAACTGAAGGCTTCCTTTGGGATCCAGGAGGTGCCTGGCATTCTCTGGGCTTCACCCAGCCTGGTTTTAAAATCTTCATTGTCTTCTTCATAACCATCAGCCCCTTTATCTTAGCCATCGCTTACTGTGCTCTGTGCCAAACCTTTAGTGTATGGCTTTAATGCATGAAATCAAGGGTATCTTCTAATTCCCCTTAATGGTCTGACAATGGGAATTCAGTCTCCGGGGCCTGGCTGTCCCTAATCCTCTTCCCAAGAGGACCTGGGATGGGAACAGCACCCATGGTCAGCCCCAAGTGCTGGCAGGGATTTAAAGGCGAAACCCTTAGGCTTGGGTGTTGGAGAAACCTGCTTAAAAACTCAGCTCTGCCACCCATTAGTGATATGACTTACATTTCTCATTTCACTTTCTTTGAGGTTCACTTTTCCTGAGCTATGAAATGCAGAGAATGACATTCACACTGTAGTGTGAAGATGAAATGTGATGGCATTTGTACACACCTTCAACATAGTATGCTTAGTATGTAGAAGGTGTGTAATATCCCTTGGTTCCCTTTACTGGTCCCAAGTCCATTGCCCTCTCTCTGAGGTAGCCATTCCTCACGCATGTGCAATGCACCTTTAACCATCTCCATCATCTAGTGCAGGTGGGCAAACTATGGCCCACAGGCCAAATCTAGTTCACTGCCTGTTTTTGTAAATAAAGCTTTATTGAAACACAGCCAGACACACTTCTTTTGTATTGTTTATGGCCACTTAGAATGGCAGATTTGAGTTGAGGTAGATGGTTGCAAAGCCTAAAATATTTACTAATTGGCCATTTAAGAAAAAGTTTGCCAACCCCTGATCTAATGCAGAGAGAAACTGAGTGTTTGCAAAGGTCACCGCATGTATTGCCTCATTTGAGCTGTGTAAGTTAGCTGAGATATGCAAGGCAATGGCTATTAGCTCCATTTTAGAGATGAGGAAACGGAGTCTCAAAGTAGTTGTGACTTAGGATCGTACAGGACAGGTGGAAGGAGAACCTGCATCTGATTCCCAGGCCAGGACTTCTTCTCCTGCCCATGCAGCCTCAGCAGGGTTCTCAGTCTTTCCAGTGAGAAAGTTAGTGCACATATTCTCTGGCCCAGTCTCTCTAGGGACTAGATGGGTTTGCATGTGGGAAAAATCTGGCTATGGCCATAGGAACAGCCAGGCAGCTCAATACCATGAAAAGATGACCAAGATTCGGCCCTGAGGACTTATCTGCCTACTGATTGCCACTCTTAGTAACCTGCAGTCTCAACTAGAAGATCATGTCTGTTCACTGCTGTATGCTTGAGCCCAGCCCACTACAGATGTTCCTAAAATGTTTACTGAATAAACGAGCTAATTATAGTCCTGATAATCATAAATTACTCAGCCTCTCTGACTGGCACCTGGTTTAAAAGAAATCCCTGTTCTAGCTACCACTACCACCCATGAAATTACCCACACACCTGGCAGATGTTCTTTTTTCTTTTCTCCAAACATAATTACCAAGCTCTTAAATCCTTCTTCTCCAGTCCCATGGAGCCGTCTTTTTAGACACTCATCATCTGAAGCAATGTTCAGCCCCCTCCTTACTGGCTTCCTGCCTCCACGGGGCCCCTTCCCTTCCTGATCAGATCTGATCAAACCAGTCCTCTTTAGCGCTTCATCAGGCCCCTTCTGACCGTGGATGTGAGTGAGCTCTCCACGACTGGGCTCCAGCCCACCTCTGCAGCCTCATCTTGCTTCTCCACCACCCCTCCCTTGACCCAGCCAAACCGAGCTACCTGTAGTTTTGCAGACCTTTGCATGTGCTGTACTCCCTGCCCGGGACGCCCCTCCTTGCGAGCCCACTGACTGCACTTCTACTCAGTCTTCCAGACCCAGTTCAAGCATCACTTCTCTGGGAAGCCTTTCCTAAAGCTGCTTGTGAGAGGGGACTCAGGGGACTCCTGCCTTTGCATCCATCCTGTGATTACAGCACTTGTCATGCTGCATTGTATTAAATGCTGTTTTCCTGTTCCCAGCCAAGAGCACTTTGCAGGCAGAGACTGTCTGACCCACCACGTGTGCCCTTCACTCAGCACGGGGGCTGGCCCAAGGCACCAGTCAATATGCAGTGAACCCTTGCAGCCCTCAATTAGCTCACACTGCCAGGCTTTCACTGTCAGGTGCTGTCGAAGAGGGTGCGGCATTCTTGGCAGCTTTCCTGATCTCAGGCAAGCAAACAGCTTCTTAATAGACTTCTGCTACTGTTGTTTTTTTTTCTGCCAGGTACCTTTTTCTTTCTAGAACTCCTCCTCCAAACCTCTGTACTACAGAGGTGGGCAAGAGACTCCACCCCATGGAGTGGCTCAGCCCATGACCTTGGGATGGGTTCATGGAGGGCAGGGACCCAGGCAGAGTTGGTGAGAGCCCTTTTGGGGGATGGGTATGGTTGTGCTGAACGGACTGTGGAGGACGTGCTCATCTGTTTGTTCTCAGGATGATGAAAACCTCGGCAGCTGCCGGCCATCCATGCACGGGACATGGCAGAGTGGGTTAGGGTCTTAGCCCTACCACTTACCGGCTAGATGACTCTGGGCAAGTGGCTTCATTCTTTACATTTACTAATGTCTCACCTGCAAAATGGGGTCACAGTGCCTACCTCATGTGGGAATAATGACTTACTATACATATGTAAAGGGCCTGGTGGAAAGGGAGTGGTCAATAAACATTGGTGGCTATTACCACATCACTGTGTGGGGAGAGCCCGTCTGGAAACTAAGAAGAACAAGAAGAAGTCGGAGCTCTGATATCATTGGGGTTCCTGGATCCAGCTCTGCCTGACGCTTTCCATCTCCTGTATTTCCTACTTCCGCACACTGATTAACTTGTCTTTTCTAACAGCAAGTGTGGGTTGACTCTCTGTAAGTATCACCCATAAAGTCCTACTAGAGGAGACAGGAGCCCGGTGAGCTCTCCTTCAGTCTGATGTTTGAGTTTGGGCAAAGGCTTCTTCTCAAGCTTCCGGTCCTCAGGTGTCCCCTGGGATGGATGATGTCAATCCTGCTTCCCTCCCGTGGCTGCTGTCAGGATCCATTTGTGTAATGTTTGTGCCTCAAAAACCGTCAAGTGTTAAATAGCTCAGCAGTGACTCCTTACTATATGCAAAAGGAGACCCCCACTCTCAACGTGGCTTTTTCAGGGCCTCCCTCATCTGGCCCCACTACTTCGAGACCCTCTGTCTCACTTATGCTACCCTCGCCCAGGTGCACACCCTCTGCTGAGGCCACACGGGACTGCCCATCATTTCCCAAACTCAGCTTTGTGCTTTTGCTCATTTGCTTCCTCCACATGCAACCACTGTGGCTCATTTCCATCTAACAACATTCACCTACCAAAGTCTGTTCCAATGCTCCTCCTCCAGGAAGCCCTGCCCACCCCCCCCTTGACTTCTCTCTCCCCCACACTCAGGTGCACAGAGTAGCCAGAAGGGTCTTCTGCTTCCCGGGGACTTGGAGCACTCCCTTTACTGAGCTTACTGGTTTGAAGATTTCTTCAATTAGTCCTTAACCTCCTGGAGGGCAGATGCTGTCTTGCTTCCCATTGTACCTTGCTGCAGGGATTTAAGGATGTAGGGACTCAGACAATCACAGCTCCAATCAGCACCGGTCCCAGGAGATGGGAGAGCAGGTACATCGCCTCCTGCTCTCCTTGTTCAGCTCCCACCCCTCTGGAGGGAGGGTAGGTCTAGGGACTTAATAATAAGCCCTGTATCTGCTTAGTTATGCTGAGCCAATGAGCAAATCTATATGTGGGCAAAACAGGATCTGGAATGAAAGGCTGCCGAGACCTGAAGAAACTCACCCAAACCAGCAGCTGCTGGAATCACCCAGTCTCCTGGCTTCACCCCAGTCACGTTGCTGCCCACTGCTACCACCTGTCCGACACCTTCGTTCCCTCCGACAGCAGGCAGCGGGGGAAGGAGGCCGTAATTACCTAAGGGACAAGAGCACAGAGGGTCATCCAACAAGGCGCAGCGGTGAGACCATGGCCTTTGGAGTGATGAGACGTAAGCCCAATCTGGGTTCTGCCAGCTCTGAGTCTTAGCTTGTACACCCTTTAAGGGGGACAATGCTCCTTTGTTTTCGTGGTTACCGGGAAGATGGACTAGATGGGAGACTGGATAAGATAATGTGTGCAATGAGCCCAGCATTTTACAGGCACATCACTGTGGTTGCTTTACTCCTCCTGTAATCTCCCTAACTCTGGAAAAGCCTCATACCCGGGGAGGGGAGGCCAGGGGGGCTCCACAGCCTGTAGATGGCACATCTGGAGAACAGCTGCTGCTAATCACAGGAATGTCACACTCACACCTGAGGAGGAATGAAAATGAGGTGGTGCTAAGCAAAAGAAAATAAAAGCGCCAATTAACATAAGCCACAGAAACCAAGGTTACCTTGGATCATATTTATGTCAGATGGATTGATAGGGGCCGCCAGCATCTTCACATGAACGTCGGATCCGCCCAGAGCAGGTAGCTCCAGGTTCTTCAGTCTAAGCACAAAGCCAGAGAGAGAGATGTTAATGCCACCCAGGCTAGACTAGGCATCTTTTTTACATTTTTAATTAATCAATTAACTAATTAAATCCTCACCCAAGGATATTTTTTCCCATAAATTTTTCAGACAGTATGGAAGGGAAGGAGAAGGGCAGGGAGAGAGAAACATTGATTGGTTGCCTCCTGCATGCAACCCAATTGGGAACAGGGATGGAACCTGCAACCTAGGTGCGTGCCCTTGCCCAGGAATCGAACCCTAGTCCCTTTGGTGGGCAGGCCGATGCTTTAACCACTGAGCAACCGGCCAGGGCTAGATGGGGCATCTTTTGCTCAAATCATTTCCCCAGAGTAGGTCAGTCAGTAACATTTTTTGAGCTGCCATTGTGTGCCCAGGAATTCCGGTTCCATTAGAAAAGAGAAAGGTACTGTAAGGAATTAGCACAGGATGCAGGTTAAGTCTGTCAGTACTGCAAGGGGGAAATCCTAGTGACCTCTCAACCTCACTGTCCACTCTAGGACAGAAAATAAAAATTGCCCTGACCCAGATTAGCCTTGTGTTCCCCCAAATTTGCTTATTGATCACCTGGCGTGCCTCCTAATCCAGGTTCTCAGGCCCAGCTCTGACTTGCTGAACTAGAATCTCCAGATGGGGGCACTTGGACTAGTTCTTAGGGACACCCTGGGCTGGTCCTGTGTTCTCCACTTTCCTTTCCCCCATAAAACACACAGGGGAGAGGGGAGGGTGGGGAAATAGAGAGATGGCCTGTGTAGGTCAGAAAGGACTCCTTGGGTGACTATGGCTCACCCCTGGAGAGGTGTTTCTTCTGGAAGAGGATCCTGGCCTGTCAGAAAGGAAGCTGGACAGAGCTGAGCATCCTAGGTGTGAGGCCCTGCCATGCACAGCTGTCACCCCAGCAAGTCTCTTTCCTGCTTGAGGCCTCTGTGTCTCCATTTGTAAGAGCCAGTGGTTTGCACTCCATCACTTCCAAGAGCATCTCCCACTTCAAGTCTATGTGATAACAACTCCCTTTGGTCTCAGGAGGCCCCAGACACCACTGGGACTTTGGTTCAGGGGTAAAATGCCAACGGGCTTTCAAGGAAGGCCTGGCGACAATGTCCATGTGTTACTTTTTTTTTTTTTTAAAGGAGACCTTACAACAGAAAGCACTGATCAGTGTACTGAACTGGTGGGTCCTTGTGATTTTTACCACCGGACTCTTTGTCCTTCTCCATACTCCTCAGACTTCATATCTGCAATGCTTTCTCTGCCCAAATATACTTGTTAAGCGATATTTCTCTTCATTTTTACTTATTAAAGGCGCACAGAACTGCCAACCAGGGACTCTTAGCATTGGGCAACAAAGTAACTGATGTAACTCTATCCACTTTCTACTTTTAATTATATCTGAGGCTCCATCTTGGGGTAAAGTGTGATTTTCAAGAAATGTCTTATACTAATAATAAATTAACGGTGGCAGGTATTTATTACAAATGTCCTGTGCTGAAGATTTCAAATACATGATCGAATGTAAGATATAACACTCCTGTGAGAAAAGTATTAATATTCCCATTTAAAAAAAAAATAAATATATATTACTGATTTTTTTACAGAGAGCAAGGGAGAGGGATAGAGTTAGAAACATCAATGAGAGAGAAACATCAATCAGCTGCCTCCTGCACAACTCCTACTGGGGATGTGCCCGAAACTAAAGTACGTGCCCTTGACCCGATCGAGCCTGGGATCTTTCAGTCCACAGGCTGACGCTCTATCCACTGAGCCAAACTGATTTTGGCAATATTTCCATTTTTTTTTATATACAGATTTTTTTTTTGCCCTCATCCGAGGATATGTTTTATTGATTTTAGAGAGAGAAAGGGAGAGAAAGAGCAAGAGAGAGAGAGAGAAAGGGAGAGAAAAAGATCGATGTGAGAAATACCAGTTGCATCCTGTGCCGGGGTTCTTGTTCCGGCATTAAGAAAGGTTCAACAATCTGAAGAAAGGCTGTGTGTAACTTAAGTAAAAGTCCAGAGATGAAAGATAATTTTGAAAGGCATTGGGGGTCAGAGGACCCTAGCTAAAGAAACTAAATTCTCCTTATCTCAGGACCCCTTGCTTTTTATTAACACAAATTATCCTAAGGCGAGGTGGAGATATACACTTCAAAGGGTAGAATTTTGTCTACAGAGTCCATTGTCAGAATGGGGAATAGCCTATGGCTGTTCAGGTGTTTGGCTAGTGGGAGGTAATAACATGTAGATTAAGATGCCCTAAACTGTCTGGCAGCAAACAATGAACTTAATGCATCCTTTTCAGGTTTGGGAAAATGACTTTAGCCATTCCAACAGGTGAAAACATATGTGACTCAGCCCCTTGTTCCATCAACCTTTTGATGAAACTCTTGCAATTATGACATGCTGGAACTGTTTCCAGCACTCCTGTACGTATCCTGTCTGGGGTTTAAACCTGCAACCTAGGTATGTGCCATGACTGGGAATCAAGCTTGCAACCTTTTGGTGTACCAGACGACACTCCAACCAACTGAGCCACTCAACCTGAGCAATATTTCTATCCTATCAAGCAGAAAATGGAGGCTGCCAGAGATTATGGAATTGACACAGGGTAAGATAACTGGTTCCTAGCAAGGCTTCTCTTCAAAGCCGGCTCTCTTTACCTTCCTCTGTATCACTATCCTGAAATTAGTGTGGGAATCCACATGACTGCCCACAGGCGCCCCCTTCCCCGCAGAGACCTAGGGATCCTAATCTGGAAATCCCTGTACCAGATTATGACCAATTTTTTTTTTTAATCCTCACCCGAGGATATTTTTTCCATTAATTTTTAAAAAGAGAGGAAGACAGACAGAAATATCAATGTGAGAGAAATATCAATTGGTTGCCTCCTGCATGAGCCCTGACAAGGGCCTGGGCCAGGGAGGAGCCTGCAGCTGAGGTACATGCCCTTGACCAGAATCAAACCTGGAACCCTTCAGTCCACAGGCTGATGCTTTATCCACTGAGCCAAACTGGCTAGGGCCAGATTATGACCAAATTAAGAGAGGCCATTCCTCTCCATGATTGAGAAACAGCTATTAAAAACCAAAATAGAAATAGTCTCTATAGAAAGTGGTTAACTAGGAAGAAGTTGATGACTAGGGCAGAGAGAATTAAGAAAGGGATTTCCCCTCCTTTTTAGGTAAGTATTTTTTTAAAAAAATATATTTTATTGATTTTTTACAGAGAGAAAGAGAGAGAGATAGAGAGCCAGAAACATCGATGAGAAAGAGACATCGATCAGCTGCCTCCTGCACACCCCCTACTGGGGATGTGCCCAGCAACCAAGTTGGTACATGCCCTTGACCGGAATCGAAGCCGGGACCCTTCAACCCTCAGGCCGAGGCTCTATCCACTGAACCAAACCAGTTTCGGCAGGTAAGTATTAAGTAATGCATATATTTATACAGCTGGAGGAGGGGGGATCCTTGTAATAGTAATAACAATAATAACCACTGTTTGAGTGCTAACCAGTGAGTCGCTCTTCTAAGTTTCCCTGCCAGCTTTCTACTATTATTCTGATTTTATGCCTGAGGAACAAAGGCAGGTAAATGACTTGCGCAAGGCCACCAAAAGTATAAGTGGCTGATCTGATGTGAACCTGGCAGTCTGATGCTAGAGAAACCAGCTGGTTAGTGGCTTCCCCCGATCAAGCAGAGGGCAGCCAGGTGAGCACCAGCCAGGAGCGGTGTGCGGATTCGGTCCTTGCTAGATGGGCCTGGGAAGGCAGAGAGGTCAGCAGCCTCCAGCTGGCTACTCGGGGAGGCACATGCCAGACCACAGTGTTTCTCTGTGAACGCACGAATAAGTCTGCACTGCAAAGAAAAACCCTGCCCGGAGCACATGGACTGGGGACTGGGGCCCCTCGGTGTTATCTGTACTGCTTCTCTTGCATTTTCACAGATAATCCGTTCTTCTGTAAGCTGAAAAGTCCATGCACTCAAGCTACTTAAGGACATGTTTTTTTCTGCATTTTCTTTTTTAAAATTTTAATTCTGGCAATATTTATTTGCTCTGCGGCTCCCCGCCCCCACCCCCGCCCCCATGCATTTTCTATATGTTCTTGCCTCAACCCAGAATTTCGTTTCCACAGCTTCTCTATGAAGTGAAAAATTCCATTCACCTTTTAAAACCCAACTCAAATTTTACTTCCCCTAAGACATCTTTTTGACACTCTTCTTGGCACTGGAAAAATATAACGTTCTATCCTGCATGCTCCCAATTAGTGATCATACCATGAGACCATCTTACCCAAATTCATGGCTCTTTAATTTATAAAGTCTTTTCGTAGATTTTTTAAATTGATCATAAGGTATTAAGTTCACATTCCTTTTCCAAACTCTTGGGGAGAGATTTATGTATTATCTATATCCCACATAGGGGTTGGGGCAGCATTCTATGATCAGACACATTGTTTTCCAGCAAAACACTAAGTGGAATGAATAATGACCATATAAAACTTCATGTGAGAGATCAGGTTTTGCCTCCAAAGGAATTACGCAAAAACAAAAACAAATAAAAATAAAAAAGCAAAACAAGGGTCAGTTTTTAGAGCTTTTTGGATTTTGGAGTTGCAGATATAAACTCGGAATTGGATGCAGGTCTCCCAGACTCAGTTCAGTGCCCTTTTTACTGACCTAGTTTTACAGTCAGAATGCGTATGCGTGTTGTCTCCCTATTAGACTGTGAGCTCACCAAAGGCCGAGAACTTTCAGTCTTAGCATAGTACCTGCGACTAAAATAGTGCTCAATGCTTCCTAAAGAAATGATCCAAGTTTCTCTTCTAGAGAGAAAATGTGGCACAGAAGTGCCAATCATTCAGGGGAGAGACTCAAACCACAGGGGCTTAGCTTTTGAGGCTTGTAATTCTCTTCCTGGTTTTGGGCTGTTTAGGACAACACACCTAAAGGACGGGTGCAGGTAAACAATGGAGATTCTAAGAGAATCCGGTCTAAGCAAAAACCCTCGACTGTTTTCCTCACGGGAAAGTTCAGCTTGCATCTGCAATAAAACTGTATTTCTTAAAAGTCTACATGACCATGGCCAAGCTGAGAATACAGAGAGACCTCAGTTCATAGATGAAGGGTAGAGCATGGATTTGGGTTGAAATACGCAGTCCAGGTTTGAATCCTGCCTTGGTCCATTACATCAACCTCAAAATACTAGAACCTCCCTCAGAGGGTTAAATGAGTTAATGTACATAAAGCATTTGCTAGAGTACCTGACACACAGTAGATGCTGAAAAAAAGAACAACTGCTATCATTTGTACTATCTTGCATCTTCCACTCAGTCAGCCTTTGAAACAAGCAGCTGGCTATACCTCTGGAAAGAATCATTGAATCACTGAAAGATAAATATTTTGGAAAACTCAAGTAAATTTAATTCAATGGATATATACTGACAGTCCTACTAAGTGTCAGATGTGGTCCCAAGGGGTTTAAATATGAAAAAGTAACATCTGCCCCAGAGCTTGGTGGTGTAGGGGTCACACCCAGAATAAGTGCTACCTCAGAGGCAGGCTGTGGTGCTAGAGCTCACTGAGAGTTTAACCGTCGGGGGGAAGAAATCACAGGTGAGCAAAGGGGCTTTGGAAAAAGTGATATCTTAGTTGCAGCTTGAAGGATAAACTGGAGTTTACTGGGTGGACCGAGAGAGGAATGGCAATCCAGAGAGAATGGCAAAGAATCTGACCTGACAGGAGGCCAGTCTGCAGGTGCAGTCTGGATTGGAGCCCCGGGAATGGGCAGGACTGGACCACCTAGAATCTCTTCAATAAGAAGTGGCATTGAGTCGAGACCGGTTTGGCTCAGTGGATAGAGCGTCGGCCTGCGGACTGAAAGGTCCCAGGTTTGATTCCGGTCGGGGGCATGTACCTTGCTTGCGGGCACATCTCCAGTGGGGGGCGTGCAGGAGGCGGCTGATCAATGTCTCTCTCTCATCGATGTTTCTGACTTTCTATCCCTCTTCCTTTCTCTCTGTAAAAAATCAATAAAATATATATTAAAAAAAAAAAAGAAGTGGCATTGATGTCACTTGGTGTCCAGCTCCACCTGGGAGTTGTGGGACGTCGGAGAGCTCCTGGGCTTTTGGCGTGGGTAACTGGATGGTGACAGGAGGAGGAAGAGGGGTTTGGAGTGGGGAGGAAGCTTGAAGCAGGCTGGTACAGAGCAGAGGGCACCTGGGCTAGACACAGCGGAATCAGTTGTGTTTGTAGGTAGCATCTAGGGTAAACATATTTTGGGAAATGGCTGGACAATTAATTAAACGACAACTAATGACAGTTTACTGGCTCCAGGCATTGTGCTTAACGGTTTTATGTACCCAATGCTGTCTAGTCCTCAAAACACCTATCCTGGAGGATGTTATCAACCTAATTTACAGATAGGAAACAGAGAGGCCCAAGGTTAAACTGTTAGACTTGATCTGAAGCTTGATTCCAAATCTCAGCCTGTTGCACACTAAGCCGGCATCCCTCCGCTGTGTTTGTGGAATGCTTGTCCCCAGAGATATTAGGTAATCCCTGGGGTCCAATACCTTTGGGAAATGCTGCCTCCCTTTCAGACTGCACACTAGAGTCATTCAGGCTCTGAGAAGTCCTCCAGGAAAGAAACCCATGTGGCTTTGAACAATCAGAGTTCCCAGTTAACTGAACTGGGGACACTATTTTCATAGCACAGCAAGGAACTGCCTGCCTCCAGACGGCAGCTTGAGAAGTACTGGACTGGGCCACCCCCTGCTCCGCCAGGTGAAGTTCACAGACGTGGGGGGAAGGAGAGTATGATGGGATGAGGCTCTATAGGACAGTGGTCGGCAAACTGCGGCTCGCAAGCTGCGGTTTGCCGCTCTGTTGACTAATGAGTTTGCCAACCACTGGGATAGGGGCTTAGTCACAAGAAACAACAGCCTGCAATTATCGGAATCGAGAGTCTAGGTCAGTGGTCGGCAAACTGATTAGTCAAGAGAACCGCAGTTTGCCGACCACTGACCTAGGAGACAGAAAGCTGAAACTGCAAACGCAGGTGGGTGAGGGCAGCAGGCAGGCCCGACACGTGCTGCCCGCCTGGGGGAAGGTGTGTTGGTCCAGCTGCCTCTCAGCAGGGAGACCAGCCCCAGCCTGCCTGGTGGAATGCCATCAATACCAGACGCGGCTGTTCCTGCGGAGTTCTAACAGGTCGTCAAGGATACCATTCTGCAGAGGCAGGAAGGAAAGTGGGGCGAGTCTGAATTCCAGGAGTTGGACTGTTGATATAATAACAGTAATTTCCCCCCTCCCCTTTTTTTATTCATTCCCCAAAGGAGAGCAAACGGGGCACCCAAACACACAGCCTGGCTACATCTCAAGTCACTTCCCCCTGGATGGTCAGGGTCTTCCCCTGTGAGCGTCATGGCGCCATGCGACTCAGCGGGATGTCCCTGTCTCCACTCAGCAGATCCCAGACCGGATAAGGTCACAATGGCCCCTTTGAGGCCGAGGCTGTACACCTGTGATGCCATCTGAACTACAAGGGAGACAAAAGCAGGCAGAAGAAAGAGCCTTTTGAGAGGGGGGAAAAAGAGGCCAGCGCTCTGGGGACTGCCTCAGTTATATTTGCTGTGTAAGGCGAGCACTGGCCAGCGCCGCTAGGATATCTTTCCCGCCT
>PVJN01027899.1:0-27695 GCA_004026805.1 Lasiurus borealis
AGGAGCTAGGTTCATTCCTCATGATGGGCAAGGCTTCAAAGCTGACTGTTTTTGAGGTGTTGGTGTAACGATTAATGGCATTGAATGTCAGGGATGATAAAGGGCTACTTGATGAGACAGGCATCATGGTGGCCAAAATGAGAGCTAGGCAATCAGCCACATCCTTATTGGGAGCACAGGCCAAAGCTGGGGTATAGCCTAGAATTAAAGATAAGATTTAAAAAAGTTAAACATCCAAGATTCACTTAGCTAATATAAGGAAATAAGCCTAGAGGCCTTCATCTTTAGATATGTTTTCAATTACTTGTCTTATACTGAATTGGTTTCATTAAAAATGATTCAGGCATTACCAATATGTAGAAAAGAGAAAAGTCATAGAAATCTAGGGCAGAAGACTTTATAGACTACATTATAGAAAAGGAAGCTGAGGCCCAGAGATGGATGATTGCCCCAAGATATCACAATGTAACCACAGCCATCTGAATTTATAGAAGATATTGGGATAGACATACAATTGACATAAAAAAAGTAAACTATATATGATATATATAGAACAGTGATTTTCAACCTTTTTCATCTCAAGGCACACACAAATGAATTACAAAAATTCTATGGCGCACCAAAAAATATATTTTTGCTGATCTGACAAGAAACTATAGTTATAATTTTTTTTCTTAAAAAATATATTTTTACTGATTTTTTATAGAGCGGAAGGGAGAGGGAGAGCTAGAAACATCGATAAGAGAGAAACACCAATCAGCTGCCTCCTGCACGCCCCCCACTGGGGAGGTGCCCACAACCAAGATACATGCCCTTGACCGGAATCGAACCTGGGACCCTTCAGTTTGCAGGCCAATGTTCTATCCACTGAGCAACACTGGTTAGGGCTATAGTTATAATTTTGATTCATTCACACTGAATGGCTATTGTGTTGGCTGTTGTCACTTTTTTATTTGACAATCTAAGGCAGTGGTCAGCAAACTCATTAGTCAACAAAGTCAAATATCAACAGTAAAAATTTCTTTTGCGAGCCAAATTTTTTGAACTTAAACTTCTTTTAATGCCAATTCTTCAAAATAGACTTTCCCAGGCTGTAATATTTTGTGGTAGAACCACACTCAAGGGGCCAAATAGCCGCATGTGGCTTGCGAGCCGCAGTTTGCTGACTGTGGATCTAAGGCAGTGGTTCTCCACAAAAATAATTTTATGGTTGGGGGTCACCACAACATGAGGAACTGCATTAAAGGGACGTGGCATTAGGAAGGTTGAGAACCACTGAACTAAGGGGAAAGAGATTAGCACCCCTGACTAAATAGTCAAGTATTTCATGTTTTAAATATTCTTGGGGCACACCAGTTGAAAATCGCTGTTAGAAGATAAGCTGTGTGGAAATAAGACTGAGGACTTAGAAAGCTGTGGTGGTGGTATGCAGCAGGTGTAGTATAAAAGGGTAGTCATGATAGGTTTCATTAGAAGATGACATTTGAGCTAAGATCTGAAACAGGTGAAGGATTCAGCTAAAGACTGCTTAGGGACAGAGTGTTCCAGGCAGAAGAAACAGCCAGTACAAAGATCATGACCCATATATATCCATGGGAAGAAGGGGCTGGCATGGCAAAATGCAGAGAAGGAAGAGCCGGAGATAAGATCAGAGAGGAACAGAGTAGCAAAACAATCATGTAGGGCCTTGTAAATCATTATCCTATATAATAAAGAAGCAATATGCAAATTAACCCTCACACCCTCACAAGATGGCTGCCTACAACTAGGCTGGCAGGGAGGTTAGTGAGGGATGACCAAATAAATGAACAGCAGGCTGCATGGGGCGACTAGGCCAGTGGGGAGGACCATGAGGGGCAATGAGGCCAGCAGGGGGTGTGGGGCATTTGGGGGCAACTAGGCTGGCAGGGGCAGTGAGGGGGTGACCAGGCCAGCAGGGGGGGAGGGGCAGGAGAAGCAGTTAGAGGTGACCAGGTCAGCAGAGGGGGGCAGTTAGGGGCGACCAGGCAGGCAGGCAGATGAGCGATTAGAAGCCAGTGGTCCAGGATATGAGAGTGATGTTCTATTGCTGGCAGTTGGACATCCCCCAAGGGGTCCTAGATTGGAGAGGATGCAGGGTAGGCTGAGAGAACCCCCCTTCCATGCATGAATTTCATGCACCAGGCCTCTAGTAAGGATTACAAGGAAATTGAGATTTGGAAGAAAATCTTCTCACACTTTTTAAAAAGATCCAGACCAGAGTGGTAGTAGTAGAGAAGATAAAAGTGAGCATAGACATACTTTGTTGATGGATTGTACATTGGGTGAGAGAGAGGAGTTAAGGAATACTTCAGGTTATTGCTCTGAAAAACTATAAAGATGGAAATTGTCATCAACTGAGATCAGGACAGCAGGAAGAGGAGAGAAAGGACCTGCAGTTCAGTTATGGACATGTCATGTTTGAGTTGTTTATTAGACCTCCATATGGTACTATCAATTAAGCTGTTGGATCTCTGAATATGGAAATCAGGAGAAGTCTGGGCTAGAGATATAAATTTAGGCCATCTCAGTCCAGGTAGTATTTAGGACCAAGGTACTAAATGAGATCACTGAAGGAATGAATGTAGGTAGGGAAAGTAAAAAGAACCAAGGACTAAGTCCTAAAGCCTACCAAAATTAAAGAGTTGTGCAAAAGAGGGAGAAAGGTTGCAAAATAAATGAAGAAGAATAATTAGTAACTTAGGAGGAAAACCAAGCAAGTCTGGAGGCCTGAAAGACAAATGAAGAAGTTTATCAGAGAAAGAACATATACTTGCATGTCAAGTATATCTCAATAAAAAAAATAGAAAAAACAATTTTCAGTTCCATTGAGTTTGGTTCATTAATATAATCACCCAAATAGAGAATTATAAACCCTTATCCCATTATCAATTCAAGGAAGCAGTATATGTGAATGGAGACTGGATTCATCTAAATAAAGGAACTGTAATCAAACCATAGATACTGACTTTCCCTCTTATCCTGTCCTAAAGTGATCTACACCAATTTATCCAATTAGCAGTAAGCAGCATAAAGGAAAACATGAAGATTATTTGGGGAAAATACTGGACACTTGCTATGTAATACTGAAACTTTAACATCCCCAGTTAAAACTTGATATACCAAGTTAAATGAGAACTAAAAACTGCTTCTCCACATTGTGAGAATCATTGGTGATCTTGACTGGAGGAGATTTAAGAAAGAATGAAAGAGAAGAATTAGAAAGAGAGGACAGCCAACGAGTAATTCTGCTGCAAAGAGGAACAGTGATAAATGGTAGTAGCTGGTATGAGTAGTGGCATTAATGAAAGATTAAAAAAATTTTTTTTATTGACTTCAGAGAGGGAGAGGGAGAGAGAGAGAGAGAGATAGAAACACCAAGGATGAGAGAGAATCATTGATTGGCTGCCTCCTGCACATCTCCTACTAGGGATCAAGCCCACAACCCGGGCATGGGCCCTGAATTGGAATCAAACTGCAATTTCCTGGTTCATAAGTCGACAATCAACCACTGAGCCATGCTGAATGAAGATTTTTTTAAAGATCATATAAATAACATTTATGTATGATAAGAACAATCCAGAAAAATTCCAACAAAAAAATATTTATTATAGGATTTTTGGTAAAGAACTGCTAAAGTGACAGTCTCAAGTAGGCAAAAGGGTCACAATCTAGTGCATAAGTGAGAATATTAGTTTTCGGCAAGGATCTGGCAATGAAATAAGAGCCTTGATAAATATTTGTTGACAAAATAAATTTTTTCAATACTAAGATGAAAAAGATGGTAATACGAAACCAAAGTTAATAAACACTAATTCTGGTTTAAGAGATGGATATGTAAAATTCAGCTAATCTGTTAGATGAACTTTTCTTATTTGTCTCGCCCTTATTTCCTTTGCCACAAAGTAACTACCATTCAATATTAATTTCAGCTCTCTCCTTTGACCAATAAAAAATATCCCAGTTTATTTCAAATATGGATTATCAAAATATAAAAACTCCTAATAAGATATAGGTTAAGTAAAGAAAATGTAGAATCTACTTACCGTTTTCATCTACTGCAAGCACACTTGCTCCTTTGCCCAAAAGTTCCTGAACCACCATTGTTAGCCCATTTCGGGCAGCAACATGCAGAGGTCTGGAGGAAAGAGAATGAAGGGAGGAAGGAATTGTACATGTATACATGTGCATGCTCACGCACATGTGCACACAAACAACACACACATTATAAACTCGGGGTACCCAGTCCCAGCAGCAATAAAGATGGGTGTGAGGGACAGCAGACCCCATGTGCCGTGTACGATCACACCTTGACAATACGAATAAGCTCAGCACTCGGTCATGTTAGCAAGTATCTTGTCTTCACTAAACCCTTTTGTTAGTTTCCTTCTAAGACTAATGTTTAAAAAGATTTTACCAATTAAATTGCATTTTAAGTTGTTGCTTTAAGAAATGAGGTTGGCAAACAGATATAATAGACCATACAATAAAAACTTTAAACTGCTATGGGGGGAAAAAGGAAAGTAATAATCTGAACAATAAATATTTATTAAATTAAAAATAAAATAAAATAAAATAAAATAAAAACCTTAAACTGCAATAGTACAAATTCCAATACACCTTGAAAATAGTTTAGAGATTCCATGACTAATTTTTGGAACCTCAAAGGATCTAATTGCTATGTGAACGGTAATGAGTATCATAGGTTTTTCTCTATACCAAGCCTCAGAGTAGAACAGCCAATGGAATTTGGGAGAGGACAATGGGAATGTCCACTTAAGATCTATGCACTCACCTTGAGGCTAGGCTGGCTGCTCACATTAAGAACTTGATTCTTTTTTAAATCTCTTTACTTATAGACACATAAAAACTTTTTACCTCATTTAATGTTGGTGTTGAATAATGTATTATTCTAGGGTGTTTCCATTAAACACACAGAATAGTATTATTTTCATCCATAAACTGAATTAATAAAAAACATTACTTTCAATAATAAAGTTTCAAGGTCAAAAGCTTTTTCAGTAATATTCCTTTTGTTATGATTATAAAAATGAGTTTTGTCAATTATAAGCTGATTGTGACTGATTCCAGTGGCCCCATGTTAGAAAAATACCCCATTTACAATGATAGGTCGGTCACAAGGTTTATATTAGACACAAAATACTTACGTTTGCAAGGCTGCATTGGTTGCATTGATGAGGTTTCTATCTGTTATCTTTTCCAGTATTAACAAGGCACTAGTTTCATGACCCTAAAATTATGGGAAATAACTCTTAAAAATTTGGGTACTATTAAATATAAATTAATTCACTCAATACACTCCAACCGTGGTCCATTAAATACATATGCCATCAATTTGTCCAAAAGTATTGATGGAATGAGGTTGGGGGAGAGGATAAGAATATTTAAGATTAGAAAGATTAAAGAAAGACAATAATTATGTTTAGGCTTATGCTCTAAAATTTGTTTGGCTTACTGGAGACTTTCATACACTATGGTGCCTAACATGTCAGTATTTTTTTCAAGAAATCTGTTGCAAATGATCATTTGAGAGGTTTGGTCCTTGGCTCTGTTCATTTTAGTGAAATGGAAAAATTTTAAATGCAACTGTTGATATTAACAATGAAAACATATTCTTAACATACCTTGCTGCAAGCCAAATGGAGGGCGGTGTTTTTACTGTTGTCTTGTAAAGTCAGATCTGCACTAGCACTGCTAACCAGCATCTCTGGGAGGAAAAATTGTATCAATTCTTATGTGTATGAACATATACCTTAGATCACTACTAACTCACTGTAGAGAAATGAAGATACAAAGCAAAAACATACTGCTAGCAAAAACGTAAGTGCAAGAAAAAATATTGTATATTTTAATATACAACAGACTATATTGTCTTGCTGTTGTGTAAGTCAAAGACCCTAACATCAGCAACTAACATATATTTTGTGAGTGCTAAATTTCAAATACTTTTTTAAGTGCTCTGAAATAATAACAGCTTATTTAACTCTCACATCAATCCTATAAAGTAGGTACTGTTATTTTTCTCACTTCATAAATTAAAAAACGAAGAAATAAGGTCACTTAGGTGGCAGACTGAGCACTCACATTCGGACACTCTGGCCCCCCAGCCAGTTTCTGAATCCTTATCTTATACTGCCTCACTGGGAGTGGACTATTCCCTCAGTAAGGGCGAATAAGACCTTACTTTTTTAAGGTCTCTCAAGACCTTACTTTTTTGTAAGCAGGTAAAAAGTTTTAAATCTCAGGAGAAGTGGGATAACTAACCAATGGAAAATTCTATGAACTAGTGTCAGAGGGCTTGGGTTTGAAGTTCTATATAAGCAACATAAATATTTAGAATAATAAAAGCCTTAACCAGTTTCTTTACCAACTGTGTTTGTTTGTCCGTTTTCTGCAGCCATCATGAGAGGTGTTTTCCCAGAAGAGTCCACAGAATTGACTTGAGCATTATGGCTGAGCAACAGCTGTAAACACTCTACATGGTCTGTAAAGGCAGCTGCATGGAGAGGAGTTCTGTAATGCAGAGAAGTGGAGAGATTTGACTAAATCTATATGCTATATACTCTAAAAAAAAAAAAGATTGCTTAATTTATGAGAACTAATTTTCAAGGATTTACAGATTATCCTGTAAAAGCAGTGCCTAGATACTACTGACTGAATTTACTAACTTCTGCCACAAAAATGTACATTTTTTTATAACATAAAATACCCATTATGTTATCAGAAATATACATTTATACATAATATAAATAAGAATAAATTATAAAATTGCTAAAACAATGTTATAGCATTAAAAGATATATTAAAACTAGGTGCCCAGTTCATGAAATTCATGTACAAAGGGTGGGCTGTCCCCTCTTCACAGCCTGCACTCTCTCCAATCAGGGACATTTCTCTCACAAACCGGGACTGCTGGCTCCTAAAAGCTCACCTGCCTGCTTGCCTGATCACCCCTAACTGTCCCCCCCTCTGCCAGCCTGCTCACCTCTGCCTCTGCCTGCTGGCCTGATCGCCCCCAACTTCCACCCCGTCTTCCCCTCCCCCGGCTTGGTTTCCCCTTACTCCCCCTATACCCTGCTGGCCTGGTTGTTCCTCACTGCCCCACCGCCCCCTGTAGGCCTGGTCATCCCCAACTGCTCCCCGCTCCCCCACTCCTCCCACTGGCCTGGTTGCCCCAAACAGCCTGTTGTTCAGTTGTTGGTCATCCCTCACTAACCACCCCCTCCAGCCTGGTTGCCCCACACAGCTTGCTGTTCAGTTTTTACTGTGACAGCATCCTGGACAATTTGCATATTCCTCTATTGTTACTATAGATAGATAAATCAATCCTGACTCATACTGCCATCTATTACAACTGTTGGACCCTCTTCTAGCCTTTATTTCTATATAGCAAAATGTTAACTTTATTAACAATATTCATTGGGTAACAAAAATACTCCTTTTAAAAAAAGGAGGGAAATCTTTACATATTACAAGTTTTAAAAAGAAGAAGACTGGCTAAAAATCATAATAAAAATGTCTTTTACAATGAGAACACAATAATTAAGATTTTAAGCACTTCATAGTTGCAAATATAAAAAACAACTTTTAATTAATAATTTAGCTGATGCTGTAACTATTTTTTTTCCTCCTATGGAAGTAAAACGATTTCCTACAGAGCTGAATCCTTACCTTCCTTTTGAATCTGTGGCATTCACGATGCTGGCACCCAATGTATCAATTAGCATTTCAGCAGCACCTTCGTTGTCATTTATCCTGTGTAAGGTAAAGGAGGTGATCACTCTAATAGCTATGGTGTATTTCTTAGCCAAATCAAGTTTGATTAATTCTGCTTTTACTTACACAGCACAATGCAATGGACTGAAAGCATTTCCTTCTATCTTCTGGAAAACGTCCTGTTCTAAAAGAAGTTCTACACATGTCTCATGACCTAAATAAGTAAGCGAGAGTAAGATATTAAAATCTCCCCCAAATACTAATGTGCCCATATACACCCACACATCTTCACACAAATAAGACAAAAATTTACATGGATTAAAAATACACAGTCCACTGACCTTGTTTAACATCACATTTTTAGGAGCTTTGGAATTCAAAGTACAACCTCAAGACCTAAGTACAGTAGCTTCTTGTGATAATTTTATTGGAGTTTATTACTGACACAGCAAGTACTTAGTGTGTGGGGGAAGATTTCTCCCAGTTCAGTCTCTAGATTGTAGCCACTGTTACCTTAACAGTTCCAGAAACTCTAGACATATACAACTGCATGCACATTAACACATACTTCTTTTTTAATTTTTACATAAATGGGATGTTTAGTTCTGCAATTTCTTTCTTACTTAACAGCAACTTTGAAAATAAGGAAAAAGTCAAACCTTAATTTTTCAAAGCCAGGGTTTTAGTAAAGTTACCATAATTGCTGTACTAATTGCTGCAAATGAAATGTTGCTCCTTTTATTTCATTAGTCATCTGGTATCTGATTTATGAATAAATTATATTCTCCCACCGCCTCTTTATTTCCATGGCTTAATATCTGGCTAACACAATAATATTAAATTTTTCTTTTTAAATTACTCTAACATGCTCAAACAACAGTTCAACTTTCTTTATCGTTTTCTTTCTGTAATCGTTTTTTTACCACAAAAAGGAAGTTCTAGAAAACTTTTTAACTGTGTTGGTTCTCTTCTCTAATCCAATGGTTCTCACCCGGAGCCATTTGCCCCGTCATGTCTGGAGAAATATTTGGCTATCACACCTGGAGATGGAATAAGGGATGCTACTGGCATTTAGGACAGCAGAAGCCAGGGAGGCTGCTCAGTACCTCACACAGGATGTGACAGTCTCTCACAACAAAGAATTACTTGGCCCCAAATGTGAAGAGTGCTGAGGTTGAGAAACCCTACTTTAATTCTCTCTCTCCAAATGGTAACTCATTACGAAATATTAACCATGGAAAGTTGTCCAATATTGACTTAAGAACCTTATTTTCCTGCTATTCCAGTTTTTAAGGTTGGTCTGGGGAAGTCTGGGTTGATTCCAAACTAGTCTTTTCTTAAACTAACCACTAAAAAAGCTTTCCACTCTTCTGAAGTGTAGATGTATAACCAGTTCTTTCATAAAACTTTGCTGCCATTCCATTTCAATTTTGAAGGAAATAATGTTTTCTGTTCTGTTGGAGTGGAAAGTACTTCCAATTTTCTTTTCAGCTGTATAATAATTACCAATCAAACAAATTTTTGTTGTTTGGTTTGGTAAATAGTTATTTTTCATAAAAATGCTATTAATATGTAATATATTTATTATTATTTTAAAATATATTAGTACTGGGTCATATCAAGTTGAAAAACTCATCACTAGTACCTTAGTTTATGAAGACATGATAAAATTGAACTTTTCATATTTTTGAGTAATATTCTAAGGATGCTCAGTTTCATAAAAATTGATAAATTTTTAAAAGAAACATGAGATAATGTAAGTTCTCTTACGTTCTGTGATTAAATGACTACATAAATTGAAAATCTAAACTTTAAAGCATATTATATATAACTAGTTCTTTTATAAAACTTTGCCATCATTCCATTTCAATTTTGAAGGAAACAATGTTTTCTTGTTCTGTTGGAGTGGGGAGTGCTTCCAATGTTCTTTTCAGTTGTACAATAAATTACCAGTCAAAGTAAAACCATTTCATACACTCTATTCTCAGAATGCCAAATTACAAAATGGGCTGTTGGCTATAAATATGGTATTAATTTTAGGCTGTTTGTATAGTCCTTTCTTGCATATAGCCAACACTAATATCTTCCAGCTCGATTCAGAATCATAACAATCTTGCTACAGTCTAGAAATTAGACACATCTGTTATGATCTTTAAATGGCAACCAGGCAAGTAGTTCACACAAAATTTCCTTATACTGGTACACAAGTGCTTAGAGTCTAAATTCAGTAGTAATAGAGCAGAAACTAACTTTAAGAAAATAGTGTTCTGCATAAAGACCTGAATATTATAACAGAGAGCAACTCCCCCAAAAAACAGTTACAATTTCTTTGTAACTAAATGTTCTTTATCCGAGGAAAAATACTTTATTGTGTAGTTCTTCCAATGTTAATTCTCACTGATACATTAAAAAAAAAGCAATAAAAGTCTGCTTCAGACTAAGTTTATCTCAGACTTCTTAAATAAATTTCACATCTGTGGATGTTTTACTACCATATTACGTTTTTGGTTTTCCTTATACTTGTATAATGTCTTTAAGATACATTATAAAAACAAATCAAATCTCAATGGCAAAATATAGTAACTTCTTTAACTTAGGACTAATCTTTAGCTATTTCACTACACTCATAAAATACCAACTTTAGTAAGCTGAAAAGGAAAAAAGAGATATTGAAACCCAAAGGTTTTATAGGATTCCAGATTGTACAGGCTAAGGATCATAGATAGTAGAAAATGAAACTGACAAACTAGCAATACATTTAATTATTTAAGTTTTTTTTTATGGTGCCATCAGTACTCAGAATTGAAGGATGACAGAACAATCCTCAGGAAGAGACCAAAATTTTCTTATAGCAAAAGAATAATTCTCACACAAGAATTGTTAATATGAAAATAAAAATATTGTATTTAGAAGATGCTTATGAAAACTAGAATTTTGCAAGATTCAGATTTCTCCTCTTTCATCATAAGTTAACATTATATAAAGAGGAAATTTATATTTTTTCTACCTTTTGAGGAAAAGTTGTTAGAACTGTGAAATAGTTTTGTAGATACACTCTCACAGCTTACCTTAATTAGAATGCTACCAGTAAACTGAAATTCACCACCTAAACTCTGACACGATTTATGTTTATATTGCACACAATGTGCCTGAATGTTTTCTAAGATAATCAAATATATGCCCCTACACAAGGAAAAAATTAACACATCTCAATATGCTTCATTATTTACATTATTTTAATTAGTGAAAACTCACAAGCCAAACTCCATTTTAAATATCTATAACTTAAAAAACAGCTTTATCTTTCTCTAAAAACCTTTAATGAGCCTACCTGTAAAAGGACTAAGTGAGGCTGTTAGCCTCTTGAAAGTTAAAGGTAAGTTTATTCTAACCATGCATCAAAGTTAACTTAACCATGAAAGTTTCTAAAGTTTCTACTTCTATGATCTGCTAGAATTTCATTCCCTTAAAATTTTGAAATTTTGAGCATACGTGGTACTGTTGATGTAAGGATCTTAAGAATATGCTCACAAAAATACACAATTTCAATTTAGAATGTGATGCGTTTTCATTGTTTCTCCTACCTCAGTCAGTTTTCCCCTAAAATAAGTACATTTAGAAAGTGAAAGAATATAATTAAAATATAGCATACTACATAAAAGACATTGGAAATAATATTATAAAGTATCTTAAAATGCAAATACTTGAAGCAAAGGTCTCAGAAAAATTTCAAACTTGGTGACAGCTTATGTCAAAACATCTTTGACCATTACTGTCTTGGCTTTAACACAAGAAGCTGGAATACAGTATGACTATACAGTAGATTGTTCCTAGGCTTCCTACTTATCGTAAACTTTAAATCTTCCTTATAAATATGCCATTTTCAGGAATCTCAAAATGCTACAGTTAGTTGTCCCTGCCTGGCACATAATTGGCATTTAAGGTAAGTTTGTATCTGTATACTTAACCGTTATAGCAAGCCCAGTGAAGTGCTGTATATCCATGATTGTCGGCTATGGCTGGATTTGCATCCACAGATGCTGCTGAGTGCAAAAGGGCTCCCAGAACACCAATGTGTCCACAGGCAGCTGACAAGTGGATAGGTGTCCGCCCTCTACTATCCCGAAATAAGCACTTAGCACCATGTTGAAGCAATGCATCTACACATTCTTCATGGCCTGTAACTGCCTGAAAGAAAGATGGTTTGCACATAGTTGAATATATTACGTTGGGTATTACATGGCAATTATAGCTTATTAAAATTTTTACATCTCATATTTTTAAAGTCCATATTCCTCATATCCTTTCACTAATCAATGCATTTATCATTTTTGAATAGCTCAGTATTTTTACTGGAAGTGACTTGAAGAGTCAGTTAAAGCAGTAATTTTTTCATGATATAAATAGTATGAAAAACAGGAAGAGGAACTTATAATTCAATAAAAATAATGACATTTCGAGGTGAAAAAGTTAAGATAAAATGTTTAAGAAAATAGTTGTGATAAATTAGCATTCAAAAACAATACTGAAGGAAGAGAGTAAAGATTATTTGGTAAAAATTTAATGAAGAAAAATAAACATAGCCTAGTTCAGTTTAGGTAAAATGAGATTATAAAAACAATTCGAAATGAAATGGGATTATTTTTGCTTACCCCTCTATGCAATGCTGTCCTTCCCCACTTATCTTTGGCATCTACATTTGCTCCTTTGTTTAGCAATGAGTAAACACAGTCTGTGTGCCCGTTGAGGACAGACAGCATCAGAGGAGTCCTGAACAACAATAGGAACAGCTTCAGTGTTACCAGTTAGGACTCCACTCCATGAACAACAGTGCACAGCCTGTTTTCTAAATGCTTCTTATCATGATACAACTTTAAAGCACAGGTAACTTAAAAAACTATGTTACTCAGTTACATATTATGACAGGCTTACTAAAATAGAGGCAAAAGTATAAAGATTAACAAACATCCTAAAAATAATTTGAACATTATTAAAACTTACTGTCCATTTCCATCTTGAATGTCTACAGCATTCTGTGGTTCTGCATTTCCTATTAGTAGTCGTAAGCATTCTGAATGACCATTTGTTGCTGTAAAGTGATATTTAAACATTTTAGTAATTACATGTAATAATAAAATAGAAAGTGTCCATCTTAGAGCACACTTCCTAGATATAATTTTGGGATGGTTCATAGAATGTAATAGGCAAGAAAGAAAAATATCTATAGATACAAAGAAGGTTTCTATTGCTTTTATTGATTAAACAGGATATAAATTCTTCATATAAAATCACAGCCTTACTCATACCTCAATATCTGCCCTGCTAATAGAATGATCAATTTATTTAGAGCTCTTATGGTGGCAATGAGGTCAGGGAGGGTAGACGGCCTTCAGCCAAGGAGTGAAATCATTAGACCAAGTCAATCACAATAACTCCTTTTCCACTGCCAGTGATTGGTTTCAAGGTGAGTACCAGTCCAGCTCCAACCAATGAGATGTTAAGAAATCTAGAGGGCTTGTAGGAAACATTTTTATTCTGGATAATGAAAAGTCCTCCTTCCTTCCTAATTTTTAGATGTGATCTTGTAAAGCAGCAGCAGCAGCCATGCTCTGACATGAGTGCAAGTCAAGAAGGTAACAGAATCTTTCAGAGTTTTGACACTACTGCTGACACCAAAATTGACATTTTATGAGACAAAACACTGTCACTTGAGCCACCTTTTAGGTTGGTACTATAAAAGAATTACAATTTACTTCCAGGAAAAACACACACACACACACACAAATACGCAGTGTCCTTGCATGACTCATGAGTAAGGTGCTCCTTTACAAGCAGATCTCCAAATGTGAAAGGCATCTACAGAGCAAAGGCTTCCATTTACTGAAAAAAGGTGTTAACAGTAACCTGTAGCTGTAGTTCTTTCAGTGGATGGGACTCAGAGACACCGGTTACCTCGGAGGGACAGGCTAATGTCTTGGTTCAATCTTTATCTATTGGGAGTGCAAACACTCCATGAAAGATTTAAATTAACTGCAAACGAGATGTACTGATAATTTTTCAAGTTGCGGAATGATATATATAGTCTCACTCTTTTATGAAATAATAGAAAGTGATAGCATTTTGACCTCTTATTCTTAACCACATAGCTATTTATTTCATACATTTATTGAGTTTTAATCCATTATTAAAACTTCTGCTTTTGAGCCCTGCTTGAATATCTGATAGCTTCTGAAAGGCTGCTCTGGAGCAACAGGTAGTTTTACCTATGGTCTTCTAAAATGCAAATTTCTCAAAAGACTAGAAGCAAAATTCTAATATTCAAATATGTCATTAAAGGATCACTCTATAAAAACTAAGTGAAATGAATCTAATCATATAGAGATGGCCTATCGGAGATGAGAAAAATACTTGGCTAGGATTTCTTTAACGTGTACCAGTCTTGGTTATTTAAAATGCCTTGTCCTGGCTGGTGTGGCTCATTTGGTTGGGCATCATCCCATGCACCAAAATGTTGCTGGTTTGATCCCCAGGTAGGGCACATGCCTTGGTTGCAGGGTTAATCCCCAGTAGAAAGTGTGAAGGTGGCAAACAATTGATGTTCTGCTCTCACATCAATGTTTCTCTCTCTTCCCCCCCTCTCTGAAAATTAATGAAAATCTTTAAAATAGCCCTAACCGGTTTGGCTCAGTGGATAGAACATCTGCCTGTGGACTGAATGGTCCCAGGTTTGATTCCGATCAAGGACATGTATCTTGGTTGCGGGCACATCCCCAGTAGGTGTGCAGGAGGCAGCTGATGGATGGTTCTCTCTCTCATCGATGTTTCTAACTCTCTATTAATCTCCCTTCCTCTCTGTAAAAAAAAAAAAATCAATATATATAAAAAAAAGAATCTTAAGAATAAAATAAAATGAATATTGTCCTGTAGTAATCCCTGTAGAGAGTTGTGAATCTGCATCTGCTACTGATACAGATATACCAAGTCATCACAATGACACTGTTACATGCTTTTGCACTTCTACACAGCTGCAACATTACAAAATAGCATCATGGAGTTCTTCCATAAGGTAGGTACTTAATAACCGTCTACATAGATATTTAATGCATTGCCCTGGTAGAGTAAGTCAAAATGTTTATCAATTGTTAAACAAAAGCACATACCAATCTAAAATAACTTCCATTAAAAAGTAAAAACTGTATTGTACTGTTTTGCTGATAAAATATTTCAGAGGTTAGGCTTACATAAATCCAATTGCTAAGGTAGACAATCATTTTACCATTTAGAATATGGTAAAAATAAGAAGTACTAGTGGGGAAAAGGGACAGAAAGACAAAGCAGAAAAGTCAAATTGAAAAAGAAAAGAATATTAGATGGAAAGTGATAAGTAAATCATGCATATTTGACATACCTGCTGCATGTATAGGCGTTCTCTTCAAAATGTAATCTTTTACTAAGATGGAGGCTCCCTGATTAATGAGTACATCCACACATTCAACATGGCCCTTAAATGCTGCAAGATCTAAGGGCGTTCTTCCACTATTATTCCGCACATCAAGATCTAACAAAGACTGTACCAACACTTCCAGTGCTTGATGGTGACCATGATAGGCCTAGGAATAAAAATAAATAACTACATACATATATACATACATATTTAGATCGACTTTCCAGATACTTTAGAAAACATAAAGCAAGCAAACTTGTCTTTACATTGTTACTATATCTGAGATAATCCAAAGTTTCAGTATTTAGAATTCAGAATGTTAACTATAACTTTTTAAACAACCAAATAGTCTATAGTGTTAAGGAATAAGTTCTGCAAATAATACAAATTCAAATGACAAGTGATGTTTTCATGAACCTACAATGTCCAGTTAATGGCAGACAATCCGTATCACATAATGGATATGTGACTGGATTCAATTAAATATTTCATTCTAAATCTATTCAGATTCCCAAAGTCTAATTTTTCAGTCACAGTTCAGTCTTCTTCTAACTCCCTGGTAAATTTCACTATACTTAAATTACAGAGATAGCCTGCAACTGAAGTTAAGCTAATACTTGGGTTTTCTGATTTCTCAAATTAAAATAACTCCTCCCTTACTGAATAATATGCCCTATCTAAAAAATAAACATTTATTTTAGCACAAAAATCCATAGGCTGAGCCCTGTTTGAATGGTCGTCATGTGCTAGGCATTGTCTAGTAATACAACAGAGTAACAGAATTTAAAAATTTGTCAGATTGAAGCTCTGCTTTTTTATACAGTCTGATAAAAAGGCTTTCCAGATAATTCATTAAAAAAACCAACAGGCCAACTGAACATTTATTATTCTCATTGGACTAGATACTGAGCAGGACATAAAGCAGTAACAAGACACAGTTCTAGCAACAAAGAAATGTTCTCTCTAGTTCACTGACTGGGCAACTTTGTAGCTAAGGGCCTTTCACAAGTGTTTTTTTTTTTTATGTCATTCACACCTACAGATTAGCAGGTGGGTAAATTATGACTGTTGAATTTTTCACTGGGAATGGAAAACCACAAAATTCTACCATACTTGAGCTACAACTCACTTGCTCCTAATGTGAAAGAAGATACACAACTAAGAAAGGGTCCCACATTGCATCAAAGGACTACAAAGCTATTTCTTGTGGAAAATGTAAGGAAGTACCAGCAAGAATAAAGGTGGTCTAGGCCTTACTGATCTCTTTGACATTCCTATCTCAAAGGTTCAAGTGACTGGAGACCACGGAACTTTACTGTCTTAGGATCACATCCAACCTTGTTCCTCATCATTGAAATTATGCTACTATATGAATGGACTTTGAGAAACACGGTTTATGCAGAAGATGGTAGGAAAAGATGAGAGAAAATAAGCATCATTAGGAGCTATGACGACGTGCCAAAGGGGTTTTTCCTTCATGATGTCCTTGTATATAGGATGGAGACTTGTTACTGTGTTTTCATTGTTAAGCTGTCCTAGATTAGAAGAGTTTGGAAGGAAAAATAACCACTTCACGTAATTTCTTTTTTTTTCAAATATATTTTATTGATTTTTTAGAGAGAAAAGGAGAGGGATAGAGAGTTAGAGGCATCAATGAGAGAGAGACATCAATCAGCCGTCTCCTGCACGCCCCCTATGGGGATGTGCACGCAACCAAGATACATGCCCTTGACTGGAATGGAACCTGGGACCCTTCAGTCTGCAGGCCGATACTCTATCCACTGAGCCAAACCGGTTCCGGCTCAAGTAATTTCTTAAACCTCCCAGAAATAGAAACAAATGCAGAAGTGATGGCATAACCACATTTCAATAAGCCTAATTACTAAATTACAAAATTGTTCTCATTCCAGCTTGCTACTTAGCACTCATGTTCATAGCAGTACTATTCACAATAGTCATAAAATAAAAAACTAGTAAAAGCAGCAACAACAAAAACTATAGTTTTAGAAGAGAAAACAAGATGGTGGCATAGGTGAACACCTAAACTGCTGCCTCGCACAACTACAGCTAAAAGACAGAATGGACATCATCCAGAACCACAGGAAAGTTGGCTGAGTGGAAATTCTACTAGAAGGAAAGAAAGGGGCTCACGGAGATTCAGAGGAGCTGCAAAAAGCTGAAGTACAGAAACGCGCATAGAGAGGACAGTTGGCAGAGTGCCTGGCTGGCTGCCTCTAGCGCAGTGGTTCTCAACCTTCCTAATGCCGCAACCCTTTAATACAGTTCTTTATGTTGTGGTGACCCCAACCATAAAATTATTTTTGTCGCTACTTCATAACTGTAATTTGCTACTGCTATGAATCTTAATGTAAATATCTGTGTTTTCTGATGGTCTTAGGAGACCCTGCTAGCTGTTCGCGACCCACAGATTGAGAACCACTGCTCTAGCGGGAAGAAGACAGAAACTCCCAACTGCACCGAACCTCAATTCTGGGTGAGACTTTTATGGGGTAGTCTGGACTGTCATGAATAGGGAGGAATGCATGGAAACTTAGGGGAGCCGTGAAAGGAAGAGGTCTGGAGGTGCGCAAGTGTGAGTGTGCACACAGAGGGCTGACTGCTGATTGTGCTGCTGGCTTTCTCTAGTGGGAGGAAGACAGAAACTCTCAACTGCACTGAAATCCACTTCTGATTGCACTGAACCCCAGTTTCGGGCGAGACCCTGAGGATCCAGACTCATACAGGTTCCCAGAGCGCATGAAAACTCAGGGGAGCCACGAAATACAGAGGTCTGGAGGTGTGCAAGTGCAGGTGCACAGAGAGGACTGTAGCGATTACCAAGGGACACTGAGACCCAGGGGCCGGGTAGGGCAAAGCTAATGGGAAGCCAAGGCTGTCTGCTCAGCCCTGGGATTCCGCCCCATCCAAGCTGAACACAGAGGCTTTTGCAATTTTGCAAGTCTTGTATCATAAGGTTGACTCCAGCACAGGAGTTCTCCCGACAAAGACACAGCTGGTCCTCACAACCAATTGGCTTGGAGGTCAATTCTCCCCAGTGATACTAACAACAATCAAGACTTAATTACAACAAGGATGTGCACATAGTCCACAAAGAGGTGCACAAAGAGAGTCCATCTCAAGTAACAGAGGACGCGGAGCTACTGGGCCATATAGGACACCTATATCACAAAGCTACTCTACCAAATCAGAGAAGCAGCGAAAATGCGGAGACAAAGGAACGGATCACAAATGAAAGAAGTGGAAGAAAACAAATGACTGGATATAGAGTTCAAAACCACAGTTATAAGGTTTTTCAAGAATTTCCTAGAAAAGATAGATAATTTTAGCAAGACCCAAGAGGAGATGAAAAAGGATCAACTAGAGATGAAAAAGGACCAACTAGAAATAAAACAAACAATGACTGAAATACAAAATATTATAGAGACCTATAGCAGACTAGAGGAATGCAAGAATCAAGTCAAAGATTTGAAATACAAAGAAGCAGAAAACACTCAACTGAAAAAGCAAAAAAGAAAAAAGAATCCAATAATGTGAAGATAGTATAAGGAGCCTCTGGGACAATATCTGAATTATGAAGGTGCCAGAAGAAGAGAGAGAGCAAGATACTGACTGAAAACCTATTTGAAGAAATAATGACTGAAAACTTTCCCACCTGGTAAAAGAAATAGACTTACAAGTCCAGGAAGTACAGAGAACCCCAAGCAAAAGGAATCCAGAGGATCATACCAAGACACATCATAATTAAAATGCCAAGAGCAAAAGATAAAGAGAGAGCATTAAAAGCAGCAAGAGAAAAACAGTTAATTATCTACAAGATAGCACCCATATGATTGTCAGGTGATTTCTCAACAGAAACTATGCAGGCCAGACAAGAGTAGCAAGAAATATTCAAAGTCATGAATAGCAAGAACCTACAACCAAGATTACTAACAGAAACTATGCAGGCCAGACAAGAGTAGCAAGAAATATTCAAAGTCATGAATAGCAAGAACCTACAACCAAGATTACTAACAGAAACTATGCAGGCCAGACAAGAGTAGCAAGAAATATTCAAAGTCATGAATAGCAAGAACCTACAACCAAGATTACTCTACCCAGCAAAGCTATCATTCAGAATTGAAGGTCAGATAAAGAGCTTTACAGATAAGAAAAAATTAAAGGAGTTCAACAACATCAAACCAGCATTATATTAAATGCTGAAAGGTACTCTTTAAGAAGAGGAAGAAGAAGAAAAGATAAAGATAAAAATTATGAACAACAAATACATATCTATCAACAAGTGAATTCTAAAATCAAGTGAATTAAAAATTTGATGAACAGAATAAACTGTGAATATAATAGAATCAGGGGAATAGAAAGGGAGTGGACTGACAATTCTCAGGGGGAAAAGGAGTGTGGGGGGTGCAGGGAGAGACTGGATAAAAGTAATACACCTATGGATGAGGACAGTGGGGGGCGGTTAAGGGCAGATGGAGGGGTGGGAGCTGGGTGGAGGGGAGCTATGCTGGAAAACAATTATAATAATCTGAACAATAAAGATTTATAAAAAAAAAATACACAAAAAAGTAAAACCAAAACCAAAAACTGTCTATGGTTTTTGAGATAACTATTTAAGACTTGGCAAAGTGCTTATTCTGGCACCTACTATGTGCTCAAGAAATGACAGTGCTATCATTTTAAGAATGATGATTATGCAAGAATTGCCTAGTCATTTACTCAGACTTCATTTATTGCCACCAACTATAAAACAGCTATTTTATCCATACTGGCTTAGTCCTCTGGATGACTTATTTACTATGCAAGTCAGAGAACAGATAATATTTCCAAAGACCCAAAGGGCAAGGAAGCAGAAAGCTTCGGCATGCCTTCTTAGTTATGTAGAACATGGCAGGAAGTGGGGAGAAAGACACTGCAGAAAAGTCATGTGCATATGTCAGTGCTAAGAAATATGCAGGGAGATCAGGATGAATGTAAGAACAAATTAGTGGATTACTGAACTTGGAGCGATCCACATTAGCTTAAGTAGTACCACTGTAAACATTTTACTATACTGTACTTAAAATCAGAGGTCTCACAAATACCTGGTGAGACCCAAGTCTCCTAATTCTTAAAGTTCCCACCCTTCCCTCAACTGTAACATGTTTGTTTCAAAAATAAATTCTTCCTTTAACACAGAAAGAACTAGATTGGGCTCTGCTTGAAATTTCCTAAGGTAATTAATTCATTCCCATATTTGACCTAAATAACTGCCACACTCTCTCCTTTCTCCTCTTAGTGACTGACATTAAGAGGAAAACTTTAGAGGCATCCTAAACTAAGAGACAGCACATGGGTAAATCCTATAGCACAAGCAATCAAAAGACCAGTGAACACACACCCAGTCAGCATCCCAAGATCACAATGTAAGCAAAAGT
Organism: Lasiurus borealis; assembly: GCA_004026805.1. Taxonomy (NCBI): domain Eukaryota; kingdom Metazoa; phylum Chordata; class Mammalia; order Chiroptera; family Vespertilionidae; genus Lasiurus; species Lasiurus borealis. The sequence goes on from PVJN01027899.1 coordinate 20,635, forward strand.
TACAGCAAGACCACAGAAGTTATAGCTCTCATACCATGTACTCCTCAAGTTAGGAGCCATTCTATGACAGTGCAGTTTTAAATTCACATCACAGGTATGTTCTCCCCCTCCGATTAGGCCTTGGGCAAAACCCAAAGAACATTTAAAACAAAACAAAATAAGACATAAAAGTACATTTAAAAGTTCTCTAAGTAAGGAAGTTCTTAAAAGTTTTAATTCCATGATCATCATTAGATGGATCAAAAGTTCGGGATACTAGTTGGAGTTAGCACAGACATGAGGCATTTTCAGTAAACCAGCCATCAGGCTGGCTGAGCAGGCAGTAGTACTCACAGCTAAATGTAAAGGGCTTATTGTTGCTCTGTTGTCTGAATCACTCAGCATGTCTGTTCCGGAAGTTTCCATTAACTGAGAAAGAAAAGCATTCTAAATGTTAGAAATTACACTTTTAGATATACTAGAGCAGGTATCCCTGTCCCCTTCCCCCAAGTTAAAATCCATTTTAGAGTATAACTTATATATAAATATGAATTTAAAAATCTCAGACCATCCAGATCAGTGGTTCTCAACCTTCCTAATGCCGTGACCCCACAATACAGTTCCTCATGTTGCGGCGACCCCAAACTAAAAAATAATTTTGGTGGCTACTTCAAAACTTTAATTTTGCTACAGTTATGATTCGGAATGTAAATACCTGATATGCATTATGTATTTTCAATGGCTTTAGGAGACCCCTGTGTTTTGGTCGTTCGACCCCCGCCGGGGTCGCGACCCACAGGTTGAGAACCGCTGATCTAGATATATAAAAGCCTAAGTGACCTTTATGACCAAACTATTGGAACGACTGGTTGACCAGTTGCTATGACATGCATTAACCACCAGGGGGCAGATGCTCAATGCAGGAGCTGCCCCTTGGTGGTCAGTGCACTCCTACAGCCAACATCCTGCAGACCCTCCCCCTGGCCAGCCAGCCCCCATTGGCTCCTGGTGCTAAACTATTTGTAGAGATCTGCTTTAGGTCAGGGTTTCATACGTAGCAGAGAAGCTCCCTCTTTGCAATCTACTGAAAGCAGCCCTTGACACAAGGGTATGTCTTGCTCCTGTTCTCATGGTGGCAAGGGAAAAAGAAGGGGGGAGGCGGGGAATAGCATGATGGCAGGGTGTGATGGTGGCATTGGCATCTGGTATCCGTTCCTTCTGTGCCGGGTCTATGACTATTGCCTCCTTTCGCAACTCCACTGGGGCCCTCAGTCCTGGGCTGGAATGGGGATCAGGGGGTTGGTGGCAGTAGATGTGGCCTGTCTTCCAGGGGGGCTGAGGAAGAGCTCCCTCCTTGGGGCCAGCAGCCAACCCCCTACAGTCCTTCCCCTGGCCAGCCAACCTCCCGTGGCCCCTCCCCTGCCTCCCTCTCCCCAGTGCACAAGTTTGTGCACTGGGCCTCTTTATATTATAAAAACTAAACTCAGCAAGCTTATAGAACAGATCGTCCTGAAACAGGCTAAGAGTTTTGAGGGAGACTACAAACTAAGAGCTTGAGGAAAATGCTATTTAATTACTATCAGTAAGAACATCCCCGCACCCTTCCTCCCTTCCTACTGCATACATGATTTCTGTCACTATCTTTGTTCCCAGAATGTGTAAAATGGGCTATAGTTCTGGTGAGAGCAAATAAATAATTATAACAGTCTGAATAGTAAGTAGTGGGTAAATGAAATAATACTTACAACATCTAAAGGAGTTTCACTTGCAATCTGAAATAAAATTTTAAATAAAAAATATTTAGTTTAGGAAGCATCTACACTAATAAAAGAGTAACATGCTAATTGACTGTACCATCATGATACCCACCAGCCAATTAGGAGTAAATATGCAAATTTACCCAACAAAGATGGATTAATTTGCATATGCAGGCGCCAAGTGGCCAGGGGCGGGACGCTTGTGTCATCACCATGGCGACAATGCAGGCGTTCCGCACCACCCCAGCCGCTCTGGGCCTCTGGACAGTGTGGGAAGGCAGAAAAGTGGCTCCGGCCAGAGCGAAGGTGGTGCCGGCAGCCATGGGAAGGGAGACCCATTCTTGCACGAATCTTCGTGCATTGGACCTTTAGTTCATACATATAAAAGAGATAAATATTAACTATTGGTCTATATTTACATAGGATTTTGTTAAATTCCATTCTGAGCTGTGCTTCCCTTGCCTCCAAAATTAAGTCTTTTAAATAAGCAAATGTATAAACTAATAGACCACAAACCTAGATACATGGTTTTAAGATTTTAGACTCAAGATACCATAGTAACCTCTGGAAATATTTGTTATTTCTGCAGCAGGATTCTAAATGCTATATTAAATATCTCAATCTCCTTTTTCTATCTTTTATATTCACTCTCCTTGAATTTTACTTCCACTTAAAGGGAAACAATGTTTAATACAATTTATAAGATAAGTTTAAATAAAGAACCTTTAACTTGATGCATCTGTTACACAGCTGAAAATCTTTTAACTCATCCAACCAAGTGGGGTGAAGGGTGTGTAAATTGAAGGAGACCACAGTTGAAACACAAAGTTCCTTTGCAGAATTAGAGCATCCCTCATCAGGAGGGACTGCTAAAAGAATGGCCTTTCACAATTTCCTAAATATGGGGGAACTTTCTCCAATGAGGATATTTCTCACTTAAGACATGGTTATATATTTTAATAAAATATATTTTATTATTTTTTTTTACAGAGAGAAAGGGAGAGGAGTAGAGAGTTAGAAACATTGATGAGAGAGAAACATCCATCAGCTGCCTTCTGCATATTCCCCCACTGGGTATGTGCCCGCAATCAAGGTACATGCCCTTGACTGGAATCGAACTTGGGACCCTTGAGTCTGCAGGCCGACGCTCTATCCACTGAGCCCAACTGGTTGTGGCTATTGGTATATTTCTTTAGAAACATTGGAAAACATTTATTTAAAGGGACAGAGTAGCCATAACAGGCATGACTCAGTGAATAGTGTGTCAGCCTGTGGACTGAAGAGTCATGAGTTTGATTCTGGTCAAGGGCACATGCCTGGGTTGCGGGCTTTACCCACAGTGGGGGGTATGCAGAAGGCAGACGATTGATGAATGTCTCTCATCACTGATGTTTCTATCTTTCTCCCTTTTCTTTCCTCTCTGAAATCAATAAAAATATATTTAAAAAAAATAAAGGAAAAAAGGAGCAGAGGAAGTAAATGCTACCTAGATAGGGGGAACGTAAGGGAAAAACCTAGCCCTATCCAGAGATCTAATTTTGTCCTTCCTTTTTGAAAGGGAAAAGAGAATAACAGATATCTGACTGAGACAAATATAAATTTAACAGGTGTAAGGATTCTAAAAATGTTTAAAAGCAATAGAATTTGTTTATTGATCCATTCATTCTCATCTTCATTTAATTATTAGAATATAAACTCATATTAGTCATTCCACAATAATTTAGGAATCTTACCAACTGAAGACATAGACGGTGACCATAAGCAGCTGAATAATGAACTGCATTGTATCCTTGCTTATCCCGGATCCCTGGATTTGCATCATTTCTTAGTAAGTATTCTAGGCACCTATTTGCAGAAACAACATATTCAAAATTCTGAATCTTGCCTTTTAACTTAGTGATAAAAACAGACAAAATAAAAACTGACATTTTTCTTACATCTTTAGCAATGTAAAGTCATATATACACTTAAGTAGTCGTTTAAATGACAATGACAGCAAGTTTCATAAAAATACAAACTAAATTTTCATAAGAGGATCTTCTTCATTCAAAGCGAATACCTCCCAAGTCTATCAGCAAGCACAGTGCACCCAAGAGCTGTCTTTTACAGTCACAACCTATGACACCACCTGTTCCCCTCACACAATCTGAAATCTTTTTTAAATTTTTTTATTGATTTTTTACAGAGAGGAAGAGAGAGGGAGAGTTAGAAACATCGATGAGAGACAAACATCAATCAGCTGCCTCCTGCACACCCCCTACTGGGGATGTGCAGGCAACTAAGGTACATGCCCTTGGCTGGAATCGAACCTGGGACCCTAGAGTCTGCAGGCCGATGCTCTATCCAGTGAGCCAAACCTGTTAGGCCAAGTCTGAAGTCTTTTTTTAAAAAAAATATATTTTATTGATTTTTCACAGAGAGGAAGGGAGAGGGACATAGAGCCAGAAACATCAACGAGAGAGAAACATACATCAGCTGCCTCCTGCACACCTCCTACTGGGGATGTGCCGGCAACCAAGGTACATGCCCTTGACTGGAATAAAACCCGGGACCCTTCAGTCCGCAGGCCGACGCTCTATCCACTGAGCCAAACTGGTTTCGGCTAAGTCTGAAGTCTTAAGTGGTGGTGAGCATCCTATGTTGGCAAATATTACTGCTCACCTATCTGGAACACAGAGTGAGCATAATATCTCATTAGGACACTCAAAAAAAGGATGCAAGGAAATGTCACAATGTGAAAGTCAGAATTCAATGATCTTGAATCAGAAGACTGAGAAGGGTGTAAATAGTGTAAAATTGGTATGCAAGTGACAAGACCTTCCCATGGAAGAAATACTTCATTTCTGTGCTATTAAAATATGGGAAAAATAATTTTAAAAGGCACTATATAATTCACACTTTGTTTTAATTTTAGTAATGTTATTGTTACTGTAGCAAAAAAAAAAAATGAGAGAGTACTAAATTAGAAATTAAAAGATATGTCTCTAGAGCTGATCTGATACCAATGATCACTTCATCTTTATAATGAAGCTGGAGGTCTGGTGCATGGATTCATGTACTCATGGGGTCCCTCGGCCTGGCCTGTGGGGATCGAGCTGAAACCATCTCTCCAACATCTCCCATGGGTCCCAGATTGTGAAAAAGGGTGGTTTTTGGGTGATCCTGGGATTGGGCTCCCTCCTCTCTGGTTCCAGGTGCATCACCCAAGAACCGCAGCCACCACATCACAGCAGCTCGGCAACTCCTGCATTGAGCGTCTGGCCCCTGGTGGTCATTGCATGTCATATCTACCGGTCAGATGGTTGCTTAGGCTTTTATATATATAGATGGCCTCTGTTTATTTATTTGATAGAGGGGGGTGTGAATCCAACTAAATAATCTAAATTCTATTCATGCTCACATTACAAGCCCATAATTATTCAGTGACAATTTGTCTCATAATGCAATATGACTAAATATAGGAAAAATCTGTAAGCAAATACTTCCTAAAAATTCAAGTTTACAAAAGCATACTGAGATTATATGAAAACAAATAAGCAATGTAATTGATTTTCAGTAACTATCATATATATCTATATATAACTACTATTAAGGAGTAATTATGAAACCAATTTACACACATACACACACATACGTGAGGAGCATTCTTTTCATTGTCAATCCTTATCTGTTTAATGCTGAATTGCTTAAAATCCTTTAGAAAGCTTAGAAATTATTTGCAGAATCTATAGCTATAACAATACCCTTAATGGTATAAATGTTCATTCTTTTAGGTGGAATTTTAGTATTTATTTACAACTAAAATTATTGACAAACACTGTGAACTGGGCATCACTATGATTAAAAACCCCCAATCTGACTTCCTAATTGGTAGGCCTGGTGATTCTTGGTGTTCATAAACTGGCTGTAAGGGCACATCAGGAAGTGTCCCAGGCAGTGTGCAAACTGCAGTCTTCCTAGGTGCCCAACTCCGAAGTTGACACTCACTGCAAAGACGGAGAAAAGAGGGGCAGGACTGGAGAGCAGTATCATTGTCTCACAGGCACAAATAGTTCACCGAGGGCATACCTTATCTTTATTCAAGTTCTCTAGATATGAGTGATAAAACAGGAATAGTTCTCCTTACTGAGACCTGAATACAAGACAGTCTATCAGAGGAAAGAACTATTTTAAGATAACTTGCTGATACATGACTTACTAAAAAAAAAGATTTATTTAAGGAAAGCAAAACAAGAAGGTAAGTTCATGTTTAGTTTCTAAAGTAGGGGGGGCATGTCTCAAAGCATTATTTTCAGTGACTAGTTCCAAGTTCTCAGAATTAAATGGTTTGAAACAATTTAACTGTTATACACGCAGTAGTTTCTATCAAAACACATTAATTCTGTAATTTTTTACAGTAACACTACTCAGATGATTGGTTTATAACAAAACAAAGACTAAAAGTTGGTTTGTAGTGATAGAATTCCTCCTACTGGCTTGGTTTTTAGATTCTTGCTAAGTAATTTCATAACTACTTTGTGAGACAAACATTCTTTGTAACAAAGGGAAAAATTGCTGACACCCAAAAAAATTAAATGACTTGTTCCAAATATTTTTGGCTAGAATATGGTGAAGCAAGGACAAACCTCAGGTCTTCTTTTCATCTAGTGTTCTTTCCATGCTACTAAATGCTTTAGCACAAGGGTGAGTTAGTGAGACTTTAACCTGGGTGTTTCTAAAATACTGATCACAAAATTATTTGACCTTGAAAAATCGGGACCTCACTTTTAATTTGCAAATAAGGTAGAAGGGAGAGAGTCTCTTTTAATTTAATTTTCCTGATTAGAAGTTAACATACGCTCATTTTATAAAACTCAGAAAATTAAGAAATGAAGATTTCTACAACTCAATCCTTCCCCTAAAATAAATTATGTATGCAACATCTAAAGGAATTATTTATGACTAAATAACTAAGTAATAAACTATAATTATTGTTATAATTTAACTTCATTTAATGTATTAGACAAATTAAGTATTCTCATCCCAATTAAGCACATAATTTAAATCAGAGTGTATTAGAAACTATTTCTCCTACTCTTCCCCTATTACCCAAGAACTTCTCACACTTTAAGATTTGAAGGATAGTGATATTCCAATCTCACAGCCCAATCTTCTGGTAGCATTGCCCATGTATCTCTTCTCTTCCCTTTCCCCTATGATATACTCAAGGCTACTGCCTTTGAAAAGTCAGATGGAAAAAAAACATGAAGGTGATATTAAGTTGTGTTTTTGGCAGGGAGGGAAAGAGACATTTATCTTTCTTCTACCACCTCAGTCAATAGGAAG
>PVJN01027900.1:0-29575 GCA_004026805.1 Lasiurus borealis
TGCTAGCAAATCCAGAAATCATATGAACAACTTTTCATTTTGAAAAATATTGCCTGATTATGTTCAAATAATAATAAAACCATAATAATAAAACCATCAACAGTAAAAATAACTATCTTTCATTGAATTGCTAAAATGAACTAAGTGTAGTATCTATGTTTTTGCATGTACTTGTTTCATCTGCACAATGGTGAGAAATGTCAACATTTTAATCTTTTTTATTTGTGATAAAGGGCATCTTAATGTGAAATTTAAGCAGCATGCATTTTATACTTACAAATATGACTTTCATTTATTTATTTATTTTTTGTTTAAATTATTCCTTGGGATATTTTCCAAACATATGTCCTTCCAAATGCCTTCATAAATCTTCTATTTTTGCTGTCATCTACACATATGAGGTAGGTAGATTTTTTGCTCTAATTAGTAGAAGATAAAGTAGAAAAATGTTTATATTTAATAGGTTCTAGCCAGGAAATATACTGAGTGACCAGATTATTATGATCTCTGAATGCATAATAATCTGGCCACTCAGTGTATATCCAATATAATAAAATGCTAATATAAAAATTGTCCCCTCAACCAGGAGTTCAAAGAGCAGGCAGGCCGGCCAACCATTCATGTCCCGGCTGGCCAGACCCCACCCATTCACAAAGTCATGCACCAGACTGGACCTCCATCCCTCCAACACACACACACACACACACATATATATATACACATATAGGCCAAATTATTATGCATTCTGAGATCATAATAATCTGGCCACTCAGTGTACATTTTATAAGAATCCTTTAGAGCTAATAATTGATATAAAACAGTGGGGCAAATATATAAAGGTTCTTGTGACTACACCCAGAGCCTAGATGGGTCACTTTAAATATTAAATAGATTGTATCATTAATCCATTCACATACTAGCCCAGTGTAATATAAAGTACTGGTAAACTGGGATAAATGTAAATACTTGTAGCAGAGCTGCCCTTGACAAACAACATTCAGGGTGTTTTCAGAGTGTGTCATTGATTTACTGTATTGAAGCATTGACCCTTTATAAACGAAACCATGAACTCATGAAAAATACAATATAGTGACAGAGAAAGACTTTCAAGTAAATATTGCATCAAGAAAAAATAAGAGTAATTTTAATTGCTAAAAAGAAAAAGCAAAATGCAGGGGTATGTTAATGGAGAACAACTAATTTATATGAGTACTAGTGGCCTGGTACATGAAAATTCATGCACTAGAGGCAGGGACCCTCAGCATGGCCTGCTTTCTCTCAGAGTTCGGGAGCCCTCAGGGGTGAGAGGTGTCCCAGCCATCATTGGAAGGCAACGTCCCCATCACACCTCTGCTCATGCCACTGCAAGCAATACAAGCCTTGGATGGCCCTGGTTACCTGAGCTTCAGGTGGCCCTGGGGGGAAAGGCAGCTGACATCTGAGGCTTGCCTGAGCCTCAGGCATGCCCAGGGTGGCTGGAGGGCTGATTGGACTGGGCTACTGAGAGGCAGGCATACTGAGTGGCTGGGCCATGCTGAGTGGCTGAGAGGATTGGGTGCTGCCATCTTGTGGCTGTGGGTGCCACTATCTTTGAGGGTATGACAGTAAGTTAGTATATTTCCTCCTTATTAGTTAGGATTTTTCCCTATTGCAAAGCAGATATACATATCAAAGGTAAGGTTTGATAAACAGTAAGATTATCAGGTTGGGAGAACTGCCCTCAGCTGTCTGGCACCAGGAAATAATATATGTAGATCTTCATGTTTGAGAAGTGCTTTCAGGTATTCCAGCAGCAGGTAATATGATTCAGCCCTGCTGAAGCCCCAAGGTTTATCAACATTTTTATGAACATATTGCATTTATGACCTGCTAGAATTAGCCTCCAGCATATTCCCCTTCTTTGATTTAATAAATTAACAAGAATCTATGTCATTTGCAGAGCTTGGATCCTTTTATGAATTTAAATTCAATAGAAAGGATAGAGTGCTATCATATCCCTTTAAATTGCTGCCAGGAAATGGAAATTAAAAAAAAAAGCTTGGGTAGCAATACTTATATCTGATAAATTAGATCTCAAAGTGAAATACATAACAAGAGATATGGAAGGCCACTTCATAATACTAAAGGGAGCAATCCAACAAGAAGAAATAATTCTGGTAAACATATACACACCCAATATAGAAGCACCCAAATACATAAAAATACTCCTGGAGGATATCCAGGGAGAGATTGACAGCAATACAATCATAGTAGGAGATGTTATTACCGCACTATCACCATTGGAAAAATCCTTTAACAAAAAAATCAGCAAAGAAACTTCAATCCTAAATGACTCACTAGATCAGAGGGAAGTAATTGACATCTTCAGAACATTTCACCCCAAAGGCACAGAATATACATTCTTCTCAAGTGCACATGGGTCATTTTCAAATATAGACCACATGTTGGGTCATAGGAAGAGTCTCTTCAAATTCAAGATGATAGAAATCATATCAAGCATTTTCTCAGACCACAGTGGAATGAAACTAGAAATCAACTACAATACAAACAATCAAAATAAATCAAACACATGGAGACTAAGCAGCATGCTATTAAACAATGCCTGGGTTACCAGAGAGATCAAGGAAAAAAAAATCATGGCAACAAATGAAAATGAAAACACAACAATCTGAATCTATGGGACACAGTGAAAGCAGTTTTGAGAGGGAAATTCATAGCTCTACAAGCCTACTGCAAAAAACAAGAAAGAATGGTAATAAATTAACTAACCCTACAACTCAAAGAGTTAGAAAGAGAGCAACAAGAAAAGCCCAATGTAAGCAGAAGGTAGGAGATATTTAAGATGAGAGTGGAGATAAATGACATAGAGACCAAAGAAACAATACAAAAGATCAACAAAACTAAGAGCTGGTTCTTTGAAAGGATAAACAAGATTGATGAACCTCTAGCTAGGCTCACCAAGAAGCAAAGAGAGAGGACCCAAATAAACAAATTCAGAAGTGAAAGAGGAGAAATAACAACAGACCTTACCCAAATATAGAGAATTTTAAAAAATACTATGAACAACTCTATTCCAACAATGTGGACAATCTGGAGCAAATGGAAATATTACTAGAAAAATAGAACCTTCTAAAACTCAATCAAGAAGAATCTAAACATCTCAATAGACCAATAACTATGGAAGAAATTGAAACAGTCATCAAAAAGCTTCCAGCAAACAAAAGCCCAGGTTCAGATGGCTACATAGGGGATTTTTATCAAACATTCAAGGAAAAATTAAAACCTATCCTATTCAGACTATTCCAAAAAATTCAAGAGGAAGGAACACTTCCAAACACCTTCTATGAAGCCAGCATCACCCTAATTCCAAAACCCTATAAAGATAACACAATGAAAGAGAATTACAGGACAATAGCCCTCATGAACATCGATGCCAAAATTCTCAACCAAATTCTAGCAAATTGAGTCTAGCAGTAAGTCATAAAGATTATACACCACGACCAAGTAGGATTTATCCCAGGGATTCAAGGATGGTACAATATCCGCAAATAAATAAACATGATACATCACATAAACTAATTGAGAGATAAAAATCACACAGTCATATCTATTGATGCAGAAAACAAATTTGAAAAACGCCAACACCCTTTCTTAATAAAAACTCTCAGCAAGGTGGGAATAAAAGGATCATGCCTCAACATAATAAAAGCCATATATAATAAACCCACAGCCAACATCATATTCAATGGGCAAAAACTAAAACCATTTCCCCTAAAACAGGAACATGACCTGGATGCCCACTCTCACCACTCCTATTTAGCATAGTGCTGGAAGTATTAGCCATTGCAATCAGACAAGGAAAATAAATAAAAGACATCCAAATAGAAAAAGAAGAAGTAAAATTGTCCTTATTTGCATATGACATGATACTGTACATAGAAAACCCTAAAGACTCCATCATAAAATTATTAGACTTAATAAATGAATTCAGTAATGTAGCAGGTTACAAAATTAACACCAAAAAATCTTTGGCATTTCTATATACCGATAATGAACTTACAGAAAGAGAGACTAAAACAGCAATCCCATTTACCATCTCACCAAAGACATTCAGATACCTAGAAATAAAGTTAACTAAGGAGGTAAAAGACTTATACGCAGAAAACTACACAAAACTAAAAAAAAGAGATAGTGGAAGACATAAACAGATTGAAGAACATACCATGTTTATGGATTGGGAGAATCAATATCATCAAAATGTCCATTCTACCCAAAACAATTTATAAATTCAACACAATCCCCATGAAAATATCAAAGACATACTTCACAGACCTAGAAGGAACTTTCTAAAAATTAATCTGGAATAAAAAAAGACCCCAAATAGTTGCAGCAATCCTTAGAAAGAAGAACAAAGTAGGTGAGATCTCAATGCCAGATTTCAAGCTTATTACAAAGCCACTGTTCTCAAAACTGCCTGGTACTGGTGCAAGAACAGACACATAGATCAATGGAATAGGATAGAGAAGCCAGAAATCGACCCATACCTCTATGCTCAATTAATATTTGACAAAGGAGGCATGAAAATACAATGGAGTCAAGACTGTCTCTTCAACAAATGGTGCTGGGAAAATTGGACAGAAACATGCAAAAAAATGAAACTAAACCACCAACTTATACCATATACAAAAATAAACTCCCAATGGATAAAGGACTTAAACACAAGATGGGAAACCATAAAAATACTAGAGGAATCCACAGGAAGCAAAATCTCTGACATAGGCAGAAGTAACTTCTTCACTGACACAGCTCCTCAGGCAATGAAAACTAAAGAAAAAATAAACAAATGGGACTACATCAAAATAAAAAGCTTTTGCACAGCAAAGGAAATCATCAACAAAACAACAATAAAGCCCACTGCATGGGAGAACATATTTGCCAATGATATCAATGAAATGGTTTAATCTCATACAGGGAACTCATAGAATTTCACAAAAAGAAGATAAACAACCCAATCAAAAAATGGGCAACTGATCTAAATAGGCACTTCTGGAAAGAAAACAGAAGGAAGGCCAAGAGACATATGAAAGCCTGCTCAAAGTCACCAATCATCAGAGAGATGCAAATCAAAACAACAATGCGGCACCATCTCACACCTGTCAGAATGGCAATCATCAACAAATCAGCAAATGACAGGTGTTAGAGAGGATGTGGAGAAAAAGGAACCTTCCTGTACTGCTGGTGGGGATGCAGACTGGTGCAACCACCATGGAGAACAGTATGGAGTCTCCTCAAAAAACTAAAAATGGAACTCCCATTTGACCCAGTGATCCCACTTTTAGGAATATACCCCAAGAAACTAGAAACTCCAATCAGAATGGATATATGCACCCCTATGTTCATAGCAGCATAATTCATCATAGCTAAGATTTGGAAACAGCCTAAGTGCCCATCAGCAGATGACTGGATTAAAAACTGTGGTACATCTACAAATGGGATAATAGGCTGCGGTAAAAAAAGGAGCTCCTATCATTTGCAACAACATGGATGGAGATGGAAAGCATACTTAATCAAATAAACCAGGCAGAGAAAGACAAATATCACAAGATCTCACTCATCTGTGGAATATAATGAATGACATAAACTGATGATCAAGATCAGATCCAGCGAATGAGAAACGTCGGTCACAACATTAAACCCTTGGGGGTTGGTGGGAGTATGAGGGGGAGATCAACAGAGGGACCTTTGTACATGCGTATGAGCATAATCATTGGGCACAGACAACGGGGAAGGTGGGGCATGAGAGGGAATCCATACAGTGGTCATCATAACCTTAAGAGAAATTGCTTCATGAGACAAAGATTTTTTAAATGAAACTGGTAACATGAAAATCATTTTGGAAGGAAATAAAGAGAAGTTTCCTTTAAATGTCATAAGGATTGTAATTGAAAATCAACATATTTGGCCTATGGAGCTATGGTAAGTAATTTGTGTTTTTGCCTTGCTGAAAAAGTTTATATAGTTACAAAAAGAAATTGTCAGCCCGTTTGAAATTGAATTGCCATGGCCTAGAGCAAAGAATATTCTTACATGATATTATTCTACAATATCATTTAATATTTGATATTTCACAACAGCATCTTGCACAACTATCCCAATCAAACACACAAATTCTTTGAATGTTTAGCAGCAATTTAAAAAGAGGACATGGAAGGATTTAATTCCTTTCAGAAGGAATTGAGGCACTGGGAAGGCACTTGAGCATTCTATACTGGCCCTCTTTCCTCTTTTGCCAAGAGGGACCTTCTCACAATCCAATGGCCCTCAGCTGTAGCCTGAGCTCTCTATTCACGCTGAGGTTGAAGCCTCGAGGTAGCTTGTATAATGGATCTGTTTCTCACAAAATGGTGTGAGTTGGGCCCTCACTGAAGAAGGAACCTGAATTCCTCAAGATAAATGATCAGTGTCAGGGCCTCCGCCAGCAGATGAGGGTATTCCCAAGGAAGGTGCTGGGCGTGGAGGCCAGGGGGGCATAGGTTACCATGGAGACAGAATTGAACCTCACATCACCCTGCTTGGCCCCTGAGGATGACTGGTTAGCCAGAGATGGGTAAGATTCCTCAAGGAAGGAACAACCTAAGACAGGCACAGTCACAGAGGGGCCATCAGGAGAGAACTTGGAGATTAACAGAGGTGGGGCACAGACTCTCACTCCCCCACCATCGTTGCAGGAGTCTGAACCTTCACCCCTTCTAAGGGAAGTCTCCTGCCCCCATGGCTACCTGCTTCCCACACTCAGCACAAATCAGGACCCAGGTAACAGACAGAGACGTGGCCCAGCTCAGATCAGGACCCAGGTAACAGACAGAAACATGCCAACAGCAGCTGCCCTATATCTAAATTCAGCCTAGCACTAGGAATGCTCAGTGCCTACTCAATGCAAATAAACCTTTCCACCAATATGTACAGGGTAATCTAAGAATGTTGGTAGAGTATTAAATTTGATGTAAAAGAGATATCAAGCTTTCAAATTAATTTAAATTGGTGAACTAAAATAAGCGAACACCCAAGAAAATTTAAGTGTACTGTACAAAAAAAAATTTTTTTAAGTATTATGTAAAATTTCTATTTGTAGCTCATCACATGGTAAAATTGCTTAATATGTAATGAACATAAAACAGGCATATTTGTGTGCAAAAAATTAAAATTTAAAGTTAGCAAGATTGCATTAAAAATTTTACCAAATTCTCCATTAATCAAAAAATGGGGGGGGGTAGGATAATATCATGTAAGGAAAAATATCTGGTAAGTAAATTACATCTAGAAAATTTTCACTTTAGAAAATTAATTTCCATTTGTAATAGTAATAGCAAGACACCCATGAAAAACATACATGGTGTCAAAATAAGCCAAAGGAAAAGCGGGTAGGCAAAAATAAAAAGGACCCCAAGTCAATTTTATAGTAAAGATTCCTTTATTAACTCTTGGTGGATAATATGTTTATATACTTTCAGAAAACAAGACCAAGTGGACTCCTGCAACAGAGAGGAACTGACAGGTCTGCACCAACCACAAAGGCAAGAGAGAAACAGTCCAGAGATGGAAGATGCTGATGACGCCTTGCCATGTGAACAGTTAGCGGCTGAGCATCGGTAGGGGAGGGCAATAGGGAAAATAAATAAATATAAATTTAAAAAATAAATAAAATAAAATAAATGGTGAGATATCAAAAAAAAGCAGATATACATATCAAAGGTAAGGTTTGGTAAACAGTAAGATTATCAGGTTGGGGGAACTGCCCTCAGCTGTCTGGCAGAAGGCAATAATATATGTAGATCTTTAGGATTGGGGAAATGCTTTCAGCTATTCCAGCAGAAGGTAATATGATTCAGCCCTGCTGAAGCCCTTAGGTTCATTAACCTTTTGATGAGCTTCTTGCATTTATGACCTGCTGAAATTAGCCTCCAACAAAGCAGAACACGCACAGCAGAGAAATTTTTACTAAACTATACAGAAAACAAGAAGACACAAAGGCTGATCTTTTAAACAGGCCCTACTTGGCATCTTCCTATTTACCATACTTAATTTGAATCTGACTAATGCCAGCATCCCATGATTTCCTTCCTGGAGTTGGCCTTTCCCTCTGAATATCTTAGACAGGAAAGGGGAAGGGTCAAAGGTTATTCCTGAGTCTTTTCTTAATAATAATCTTAATCAATATCCTAAAAGGTAAAAATTTTGGTTTCCTCCAAATAGATAGACAGAGATATCCTATATAATAAGGGAGGAATATGCAAATTAGGCCAGGAATCTGTAATGGCCATGACTGCTCTGCAGGGGGCAGGGAGAGGGGAGAGCAGGGGCCTGCTGTCGGGACATGAGCCTGTGGTACCTCCTCTGGGGTTGGGGAGCTAATGACTGATGGGCTTTGGTCCTCCTTACAACAGTCATTTACAGCTGGCATGGGGTTGCTGAGACCCAAGCCGGGCCTCTGGCCACAGATCCACAGCTTCATGGAGACCAACTCTACCAGGCCATCCGGAGGCCACGTGGCTGGGCCGCAAGGTGCCCATTCAAGATGTGACACAGAGAGAAGGTGCGGGAGGAAATCCAGAGAATCGGATGTGGGGGTTCAAGAATCACTTCCTTTGGGCTTTGTCCTTCTTGGCCTTGGTTTTTTGCTTTCAAGCCTGGAGCGCAAGCACTGCATGAGGTAGGGATGGATGGAGGCTGAATGTGGAAAAAAGGAAGTGACCCCTAGCAGAGGCACCAGACCGGGGTGCCTGAGAGGAGGCGCCTGGGTGAGCATGGAGGTTACAGTCAGGAGGCAGGCGACCCAAGGGGCGCAGAGCTGCGCTGCACCATTTCTCTACGGGGACACCCCACACAGGTGTTGCCTTCATCAGCAAGCTCTGGGTGACATCTGCAAATGCTACTGCAATCTCTCACCTTCTGGGAAAAGAACTGACCTTGTGCCCTTCTGGGTACCAGGCTTGCTAGAAGCGTGCTGTCACCAATGCCACAGATCAGAGGCAAAAACCTGAAGCGGTGTGCACTAGAAGGAGCTCAGGCAGGGGCAGGGGGCTGGCAGGCAGCAGGCGGTGAGCTGCCTTTCCTGTGTGTGAGAACCTCTTTCCACGTCCCGCGTGGTTCAGGGTTCAGGTTCTAAAGGAGGCCGCACGCAAACGAAATGAGAGACTAGAAAACATTCATTTGGCGATATTGGGGGGCCAGGCGGGAGCCTTCCTCTAGTGGAAAGGACTGCCATTTGCTCTGGCATTTTTCTCCCTTTTATTAAGGCTTTGGGACACACCCCTAGCCTTTAGGCAGGAAATAACAGAAATTAACATGATACAAACAGGTAGTTTCAACTAAACAATGAGTAATCAGCTCTGACCTTTCAGAGCAATTAAGGTTGCCCAGCGTTCTGGCCTCCTGTTTACATCCACCTAGTGAGCACAATTACATCCACTTAATGAGAACAATATTTGGTCTCCGACACCTGTGGAGAGCAGAGAACAAGGTTCTACAGTGGCCCCAAGACCCATCAGCCAGGTGGTGGGGAACAAGGGACATGGAAGGAAGCTGGGTGGAGAGGTGAGGACCCACAGCCCTGAGGCTGGAGTTTAGGGGAGGTGCCGCCTCAGTGGATAGGTGTGTACTGCAGGGTACCCACCTGACTGACATGATTCAGAGAAGCTCCAGGCACTAACCTGGCCTCACCTAGGTGGCCTTCCCATTTCAGAGGCAGCGACTCCTGCTTCCACCTTGGCCCAAAAGCAAGCCCATAGCCACCCTGCCCCGTGGAAATGGAAACACATGCCTGCATGTTGAGTTCAAAGCCTACCACCTGCTCCAGAGAAGGCGGTGGGGGTGGGGGAGACAGTAAAGAATGGGGTTGAGGGAAAAGAAAGAATGCGGAGCTTCCTTGATGAAGAGGTGCTTGAGAAGGAGGCTTGGAAGGTTTGTTCTGTTTGCCCTGGGGCTGCCCCTTAGAAAGGGCAGAGGTAGCAAGGCTGTGAGGGTTCCCTGTGCGCCCCCAGCCAACTAGAATTGTCCTCAGTTTCCTGGTCTGTGAAATGGATTAAGCAGGCCCCAGTGCCTTCACTGAGCTTTGATGGCCAATTGAGATACTATATAAAGAAAAGGAGGGAAGAAGTGAAAAAGAAAAGGAAGGGTGAGCAACACAAAAGAAAGATTAGAAGGAGCCTGTAAACCTATTGTCATTTAAATTGGGAATATAGTCAATAGTGTTGTAATGATGGTATGATGCCAGGTGGGTACTGGAAATATAAGAGAACACTTTGTAAATTATATCATTGTCTAACCACTATTCTGTAACTAATATAAAACCCGAAACTAATACAAAATGGTATTGAATGTAAATAAATGAAAACAGGAGTGAAATTTTTTTTATAAATTTCACAGTTTAAGTAAAGGCTCTAAAGGAAGGAAAGGGAAAGTTAAAATATTGTTTTTCATTTTACCACTTTATTATCCTTTTCTAAGTCATTATCTCATTTGATGTTTAGTGCAATTTAAAGACAAGATAATTATTCCCTCCACTATTCAAGGAAAGAAAATATTGGTGTTTGGCCCTAATGATTCAATCATCAAGCCCTTATTGTAAAGCAGGGTTAGTGGAATTTTCTGCGAAGGGTCATATTTATACTAATAAAAGCCTTGGGGGTGATCAGGCCGGCAGGGGAGCAGTTAAGCATCAATCAGGCTGGCAGAGGAACAGTTAGAAGGCACTCAGGTTGGCAATCAGAAGCAATTAGGGGCAATCAGGCAGGCAGGCAGGTGAGCAGTTAGGAGCCAGTAGTCCTGAATTGTGAGAGGGATGTCCAACTGCTGGTTTAAGTCCGATCTTGGACCACAGTCAGACATCCACTGAGGGGTTCCAGATTGGAGAGGGTGCAGACCAGGCTGAGGGACACCTTACTGTGCACAAATTTAATGCACCAGGTCACTAGTACGTATATAATTACACACTATACACACATGCATTCATACGTACATGTAGTTGTACATATATTGTGAATAGTTAGATAAGGTAAGGTAAAAACTCTCTAATATCTTTCACATATGTGGATTATTTCCCCTCAACTAAATTTTAAGTGTCTTATTATCAGGGACTGTCACTGTTCAAACAAGTTTTTTTTTTTAAAGGCTGGCCAGTGTTGTTCAGTGATTTGAGTGTCAACCCATAAACGAGGAGGTCTTGGTTCTATTCCCAGTAGGTCAGGGAACATGCCCAGATTGCAGGCTCGATCCCCAGTGGGTGGGTATGGTGGAAGCAGCCGATCAATGATTCTCTCTCATCATTGATGTTTCTATTTCTCTCTCCTCCTTTCCTCTCATATATTAATAAAAATGTATTTTAAAAATTAATTTTAAAAAGACAAAACTTGCCCTAACCAGTTTGTCTCAGTGGATAAAGCGTCAGCCTGTGGACGGAAGGGTCCCAGGTTCAATTTCAGCCAAGGGCATGTACCTTGGTTGTGGGCACATCCCCAGTAGGGGATGTGCAGCAGGCAGCTGATCAATATTTCTCTCTCATCGATGTTTCTAACTCTCTATCCCTCTCCCTTCCTCTCAGTAAAAAAAAAAAATCAATAAGATATATATTTTTAAAAAAGACAAAAAAGGTTAATGGTTGATGTAGATATAAGAATAAATAAGGTATATCATTTTAAAAGATCATTTTAGTTCATCGAAATGACTATTTCTTCTTTTAGCCCTTTGAGCATTTCAGAGATACTGGTTTCAGTCTCTTTCATATAGTACAAACGTGTTTCCTGGAATGTGAATTCTCCTGTGGGTTTGTCTCCCCTGACTCTAATGGCAATTACTTTTTCCCCATATGCATTGCATTTTTTAAAATTTTGAGTTATTTAATGGGACGTTTTATTTAAGTCTTGCCTGCCTAAACTATGGAGGCAACCTTAGGTGTGAGTCTCACGTTTGTTTTTCTGGATCTCAGTAGATTTCAGTTGTTATGGACTACTTTTCATGTTTAATCTAGAGTCCTGGAGTACTTCTACCTTTTGTTTAATGAATATTTGGATCTCATCCTTTGGGAAAAATTTGTAATTCTGACTGTTAATGAATTACCCTTTCGCCATTTATAGTTGAGGACAATCAACTGCTTTCCTTATTCACCCAAGAGCCAGCTAGTTGAGGTTTTTTAGTCAGCATTTCACAGGGAAGCCCTAGGCTGTTGTGTGGTCAAGACTTTATGCAAAGAGCTCAATTTTAAGTCCCCACAGCCGGGGCCAACAGCCTCAGAGACAGCAATCTCTGCTTTGGTGGTGGCAGGAATGTCAAAGTATCAACCCTGTGTAGTTACAGGAACTATTTTATTCAGATGCAATCTTTCTGCTTTTAACTAGGAATCATCAGTTTGGAATCAGCACCTTGGCTTTGATCCCACCCACTTCCATGCACCCAGATATTTCTTTTTCTTTCAGGTCCTACTGATTTAAGTATACATTTATAGGCTTTATATGCTATAATAGTAGAAGACATACACACATCATGTGTGTATAAACACACACCTGCATAGTAACTCTTTTTACAGGAAAGTAACAACTGTAAAATTTTGCTGTTTTTGCAAATATACATAGGTCTTCAGGGATATAGATGCAGAAAAGCAGACAGGAGTATCTGTACAATTTTCACACACATCAACAGAAATTGTGTGTGTGTGTGTGTATATATATATATATATATATATATTACTTTGCCATTGTTTATTCTTTTTTTCCCCTTTTTTATTGTCTAAAGTTTTACATATGTCTTCTTTTACCCCAATTGACCCCAACCCCTGAGCTATTCCCACTCTGGGTTAGTCCCCACCGCCCCAGGGTCTGTGTCCAATGGTTATGCTAATATGCATGCATACATATTTCTTTTTTAAAAATATATTTTATTGATTTTTTACAGAGAGGAAGAGAGAGTGATAGAGAGTTAGAAACATCGATGAGAGAGAGACACTGATCAGCTGCCTCCTGCACATCTACTGGGAATGTGCCCACAACCAAGGTAATGTCCTTGACCGGAATCAAACCTGGGACCTTTCAGTCCACAGATCGATGACACTCTATCCACTGAGCCAAACTGGTTAGGACTCTCTTTTTTTAAAATCCTTACCTGAGGATATGTTTCTTTATTGGTTTTTAGAGAGAGAATATGGGAGAGAGAAGAATGTCGATGTGTAACAAAACCATTTATTGGTTGACTCTCCTATGCACTGTGACCAGGAATTGATCTCACAACATTTTTGGTTTATGAGATAGTGCTCCAATCAACTGAGCCACCCAGCCAGAGTAAAAAGAGATGTATATTTCTGTGTATGCATACATACATACATAACAAAAATAATGACCATATAGTCTGTCTTAATTTACTTGGACTGCTATAATAACATACCATATAGACTGTATGGCTTAAACATCAGAATTTTTTTCCCCTCACAGTTCTGAAGGCTAGAAATCTGAAGATCAAGTTTCTGACAGGATTTAGTTTCTGGTGAGGCTCTATTACTTGCAGAAGGCTGCCTTCTCACAACAACCTCGCATGGTGGAGAGAACATTCTGGTAGCTCATCTTTTCTTAAACAGGTATTAGTTCTATGGAACGAAGGCTCCACCCTTATAACTACATATAGCCTTCACCATATCCTTAGAGGTTCTATCTCCAATAGAGTGACATGGATGGTTAAAGTTCCAACATAAGCCCTAGCCAGCTTGGCTCAGTGGATAGAGCGTCGGACTGTGGACTGAAGGGTCCCAGGTTCGATTCTGACCAAGAGCACATTCCTGGGTTGTGGGCTTGGTCCCCAGTGGGGGGTGTGCAGGAGGTAGCCGATCAATAATTCTCTCTCATCACTGATGTTTCTATCTCTCCTTCTCCTTTCCTCTCTGAAATCAATAAAGACATATGTTTTAAAAAAAGTTTCAACATAAAATGTAATTGCTTTTTTGCAATTAACATAATATGAACATTTAAATATGTTTCCTGTTTATATTTTAACTATCTCTATTCTTTAATAATGAAATATTTGAAAATACAAAAGGAAATAGATCATAGTAACACTCATGTTCCTTCCAACCAGCTTTGGAAAATATTGGTATTTTGGACATAACTGCTTAAATTATTTATTTTATTTTGTTTTATTATTTGGAAATAAAATGTTACTGATTCAGTTGAAGCCTCTTGTGTAATTCTTCCTGGAACGTGAATTTCCTTCTTCTCCAGTGAGAACTATATCTGTAGCTTGGGGATCATCATTCTCTGTATTTTTTCTACATATCTATATTAAAATTTAATGCCCTTTTCATGTTTTCAATATCATTTAGGTGCTAATATACTATAAATATTCAGACATATTCATCTTTTTTAAGATTTTTAAATGATTTTTAAAGAGAGAGGAAGGGAAAGGGAGAGAGAGGGAGAGGGGAGGAAGAGTGGGGAAAGAGAAAAGGGGGAGAGAGAGAGAGAGAGAGAGAGAGAGAGAGAGAGAGAGAGAGAGAGAGAGAGAAAGAGAGATTAGAAAGAGAGGTGAGAGTAAATCATCAATGGGCTACCTCCAGCATGCTAGTATTCCCTACTGGGCGATCAAGTCTGCAAACTGGTCATGTACCCTGTCCAGGAATTGAATCAGAAACATCCCAGTGCACAGGACGATTCTGAACCAAGTCACACAGGCCAGGGCTGATATCTGCATCTTTATTCAACATTATACTTTAGAGGTTTACTCAGTTTAAGATGCATTAAACTACATTGATTTTTAGTTCTTTGTAGATTTTTGTTGTAAGGTCACACCACAATTAGCTCATCCATTCTCATTTTGATTAATGTTTAATTTCTTCTTTTTAAAATTATAAATATAGTTGACCTTAAACACTGTGGGGGTTAGTGGTACCAATCCCTTGCACAGTTAAAAATCTGCATATAACTTTTTACTCCCCCCAGATTGAACTACAGTCCCTTGGTATCTGCAGGAATTGGTTTCAGAACCCCAAAAGAAACCAAAATCATCTGAGAATAGTAAAGTTTCTTATGTAACATTGCATAGAAGAATGCATATAGTTGACCCTCTACATTCACAGATTCTCAACTACAGGTTGAAAATACTGTTTTCAACCTAGCCGAGTGGTTCAATTGGTTGGACCATCATCCCATACACCAGAAGGTTGTGGGTTTGATTCCAGGTCAGGGCATATATTCCTGGGTAGTTGGTTTGATCCCCAGTTGGGGTACATATGGGAGGCAACTGGTCTCTCTCTCTCTCTCTCTCTCTCTCTCTCTCTCTCTCTCTCTCTCTCTCTCATCTCCTCTCTCAATTTCTCCCTCCCTCTTTCCTCCTCCTTCTCCCCCTAAAAGCCAATAAAAACATATTCTTGGTTGAGGGTTAATTTAAAAAAATAAAATACTGTTTTCAATCTGTAGTTGTTTGGATCCATAGATGCAAAACCCAGGAATAGGTAGGGCCAATTATATATAGAGTGTCCCTAAAAATGTATGTACACACTGTGAATAATTATAAAGGCAATGTTTATTAAAATACATTTCATTTTCAAAATTGAGCTATCAGCTGTTAAAGTGTGTATACTGTTTGCGGGATACCTTGTTTTTGTTGAAAAAAAAATCCATGTATAAGTGAACCCACACAGTTCAAACCCATGTTGTTTAAGGGTCAACTGTAATGCTGAATTAATCTTAAACATGTAACATGTGTCAGAGAATATACATGTGACAGAATATCCAGGAGATACAATTAAAAAAAGTATGGCTGGCTCAAACTCTTGTTTCTGGATCCTTGCTTACATATATGTGTGTGTGTGTTTATATTTTCTTTATAGATAAACATGCAAAAATACATGTATGCAGAGAGATCTATTTTACTGCAATAAACTGTCCCCATGTGAATAAAAACAAAAGTGAAATTCCTGCCAAATATGTTGTGAAAATTTCCTTTCTGCATTCAAATGCCTCTGTGGAACATTGATTGCATACACATGAGTTTCTTTCTGGGATAGCTCTCCAGTTCCATTGATGCATATTTATTTCCTCATCCCAATACCACACTAGCATAGCTTTATAATAAATCTACAAACCAGAGAGCATAAGTTTGCTAATTTCATTCTTTTTAAGATTGTTTAGCTGTCGAAACCAGTTTGGCTCAGTGAATAGAGCATCTGTCTGTGAACTCAGGGGTCCCAGGCTCGATTCTGGTCAAGGGCATGTGCCTTGGTTGTGGGCACATCCCCAGTGGGGGGTGTGCAGGAGGCAGCTGATCAATGTTTCTCTCTCATTGATGTTTCTAACTCTCTATTCCTCTCTCTTTCTCTCTGTAAAAAATCAATAAAATATATTTTAAAAATAAAAAAAGATTGTTTAGCTATTTTTGGTCCTTTACCTTTACATATAAACTTTAAAATCAATGTGTCAGTTTCTTCAAGACATTCTGTTACTATTTTGATTGAGCTTTCATGGAATTAGTAGATCAACTTGGGTAGAATTGTCATCTTACCAAGTCATCCATTATATGGTATGGAAAACAGAATGGAAGTTACTAAAAAAATTAAAAATAGACCTACTGTATGATCCAGCAATCCCACATCTGGGTATATACAAAGGAAATGAAAACAGGATATCAAAAAGATATGTGAACTCCTATGTTCACTGAAGCATTATTCACAATAGCCAAGATATGGAAACAATAGAAATATCAACCTACAATAAAATATTGTTCAGTAATGAGAAATAAGGAAATCCCACCATTTGTGATAACATAGATGGACCTGGTGGGCTAAACGTAATAACTTAGCAAGACAAAAATATACTGTAAGGTATCACTTATATGTGCAGACTAAAATGGACAAACTCATAGAAACAAAGAGTGGAATGGTGGTTGATCAAGGATGAGGGAATCAGGGGATGTTGGTCAAGGGTACAAATTTTCAGTTGTAATATGAGTAAGTTCTAGGGATGTAATATATAGCATGTGATATTATATGTACTAGAAGTTACTACGAGAGTAAATTTTAAATGTTCTCACCACACACACACACACACACACACACACACACACACAAATGGTAATTATGTGAGGTGATAGAAGTGTTGACTAAACCTTACTGTGGTAATCATTTCGCAGTAATATAAGTGTATCAAATCACTACATTGTGCAACTTGAACTTACACACTGTTAGCTTTTAATTATATCTCAATTAGGTGGGGAAAGAGAAATATTTGAGATTTTGAAGTAAATAGCATTTTGAAAATGAAGTAGAACACACTAATGTAGACAAAAGGTTAGTTATCCAAGGATATTTTTTTCATTGATTTTTAGAGAAGTGGAAGAGAGAGGGAAAGACAGAGAGAAATATTGATGTGAGAGAAACACATCAATTGGTTGTCTCTTGCACTCACCCTGACCAGGGCCAGGGTAGGAGAAGAGCCTGCAACAAAATTATACTAATATGCCTTTGACCTGAATCACACACAGGACCCTTAGGTCAGCATGCCACTGCTCTATCCATTGAGGAAACTGACTAGGGCTAGACCTTGACATTAACATAAAAAGTTGTTCCTTATACCATTATCTAACAAAACTGAAGTTCTTTTCCTTAATTCAAAATATAGGTCCAAATATGGTTCCTTGAACTGTGCTCTCCTCAAACCACCTGCTTCATACATTGAGCGGTGTTGAGTGTTGACAAAGAAAAGATCCTCGTTCACTGAGAATTGGTAATACATCCTATATCTGGTTTTGTTGCAAGTGTTTCCTTTTGACTTTAAACTATTGGGAAAGAAAAATAAATAGTGTGCCTTTTGTCAGCCTTAAATTAATCCAAGCTCAAGTTATGATTCCCATCTTTGTTCTTTAGCTTTCGGTGAAATCTTATAAAAATGTCAAGATAATTACTTTTAGTGCCATTCCCTAAAGCCTGTTTATTTCCCAATATCCATTCTGAAATCATGATTCATAATGTACTGAGAAGACCTCACAGGTAACCTTTTCTTTGATAGATTTCCCATCACCACCAAGCAGACATATCTGTCATCACAATTTCTCTCTGTATTAATATTTATACAAGTTAACTTCTGGCAGCTGATAAAATACTGCTTGTCATTTTACATTTTTCACAAATGACATTGTATCTAATGTTGCAAAATATTCCCTTAATGGTTTAATAGTTTGGAGGGTTTTTATACCCTGCATGAAAAATACATTTTCCCCAAAATCAATCAGAAAACTTACTCAAGTTTGGTGTGTGTGTTTAAAATTAGGATGTCTCTTATTTAGGTCTGCCAATCATTCTTATTCTTCATAAAAGTTTAAAAAATATACTAGAGGCCTAGTGCACTAATTCATGCATAGATGGGGTCCTTCAGTGGCGGGAGAGGGGGGTGCTGGCCTGCCAGGGGGAGGGACCACAGGAGGTTAGCACAGGGGTTTGGCTGGCCACGGAAGGTTGGTTGTGGGAGTGCATTGTCCACCAGAGGACATCTCCTGCATTGAGTGTCTGCTCCCACGCCCTAGTCCCCATGGTCAGTGTACAGCATAGCAACCTGTCAACTGGTCAACCGGTTGTTTGGTCAATTGGTCACTTAGGCTTTTATAAGTGACCAAGTTTATATAGATTAAACTTCTCTAAGAATCAGCTTTTTATTTCATTGATTGTCTCTACTGAATTTCTGTTTTATATTTCACTGTTTTTGTTTGTTTTGATTGTTAGTGTTTTTTTTTCATCTGCTCACTTTGGGTTCAATTCGCACCTCATTTTTATTTTTGAAGGTGGAAGTTCTGGTCCTTAATTTGAGGCCTTGCACTTCTAATATCAGAATTTAGTGCTATAAATGTTGTTTTAACTACTGCTTTAGCAGCATTCTACAAAGTGAAAAAGTTGGGTGTGTTTTTTCCTGAATACATTTTTTTTACTCAGCATTTATTTGAAGCTGATTTTATTCCCAGGCCATAAGTTTTGTTTCTTCATTTTCTTCTGGGATCACTTTTTCTTCTGGACTAAGTGAATAGCAGACCATTTTCAGAGGTCTCCTCAGACCACTTATGGAAAGAGACAAAATACATTCAAATTTCAGTTTTGATTTCCTCTTTGAACTATGGCTTATTTATAATTATGTTCTTTATTTTGTAATATTCAGTGATTTTTCTAGACATATTTATTTTCTGATTTCATATTTAACTACATTGTGGGGATACAACATGAAAAGAGGGTATATTCTCTCTGTCTACTCTTTCTGATGTTTCCATATATTGGCAATTGTGAATAATGGTGCATTGAACATGGGGATGCATCCATCTCTTCAAGATGGTAATTTAAACTGGATGGAGAAGGTAAAGGGATTAAGAAGTACAGATTGGTGGTTACAAAATAGGCATGAGAATGTAAAATATAACACATGAAATATAGTTACTAATCCTATCTAATAAAAGAATAATATGCAAATTGACCATAACTCCGCTACACCACAAGCCACACCCACAACCCATGCCCACTACCCATGCTCACCAGCCAATCAGAGCTAGTATGCAAATTAACCTAACCAAGATGGCTACAGCCACAGAGAGAGCAAGAGGGAGGCTTGGGTTGCCCCTGGTGATGGAGGAAGTCAAGCTTTCTGCAAGCCCTGGCTGACCTAATCCTCCACTTAAGGCAACAAAGTTTCAATGGCTGCTGCCACAGAGTCAGCAGGAGGCTTGGTTCCACTCAAGGCTACAAAGTTTCAATTGTAGAAGATATATAAATCCCCAATACCAGGGTCTCTGCTTGGATCACCAGGGGCATGGCCAGCCTGGAAAATCACCACAGGCCCCTCACCCAGGCCACCCCACACCCCAAGGGAACACCCACCCTGATCCAAGACACCCTTCAGGGCAAACCAGCTGGCCCCCACCATGAACCAGGCCTCTATCCTATCTAATAAAAGATAAATATGCAGATTAACCATCACTCCAACACACAAGATGACTGTCCCCATGTGGTCAAAAGATCCTGCCTCTATATGAACACAAGATAGCCGCCACAAGATGGCCACTAGGGGAGGGAAGTTGGCAGGAACCCAGCCTGCAGGGGAGGGTAGTTGTGGGCAATCAGGCCAGCAGGGCAGTTGGGGGTGATCAAGCCTGCAGGGGAGGGAAGTTAGGGGTGACCAGGCTGGCATAGGAGGGTAGTTGGGGGTGGCCGGGTCTGCAGGGAAAGGCAGTTGGGGGTGACTGGGTCTGCAAGGAAGGGCCATTGAGAGGAACCCAGGTCTGCAGAGGAGGGAAGTTAGGGGAAAACAGGCTGGCAGAGGAGAAGTTAGGCAGGAAACTGGTTAGGGGATAATCAGAATGGCAGGCAGGTGAGCAGTTGGGAGCCAGCAATCCTGTATTGTGAGAAGGATGGCCGACTGCCCCTTTAGGCCTGATCCTAAATGGGCAGTTGGCCATCCCTCACGGGGTCCTAGGTTGGAGAGGGAGCAGGCCGGGCTGAAGGACACCCCTCTGCATGAATTTCGTGCACCATGCCTTTAGTCCTATATAATAAAAGCCTGATATGCAAATGAACTGAATGGCAGAAAGCAGGTGGAACAACCAGTCGCTATGACATGCGCTGATGACTAGGGGGCAGATGCTCAATACAGGAGTTTCCCTCAACCCTCAGGCCATAGGCTAGCCAAAGCAGGTGCCAGCATGGGATCCCCTTTTGCCTGAGCAAGACAGGCCAGGCATGCCCTGCAGCCCTCTCACCGTCCTTCCACAGCTGGCCAACCTCTGGTGTCCCTCCCTGGCCCCGGTCATTCACCTTGAGGTCCCTCAGCCTGGTCTATGCCCTTTCACAATCCAGGACCTTTTAGGGGATTTCAGAGATCTGGTTTTGGCCTGATCCTACAGGCCAGGCCAAGGCGCCCCACTGGTGCATGAATTTGTGCACTGGGCCTCTAGTATTGTAATAACTATGTATGGTGTTAGTTGGGTACTGGAAATATCGGGAGAGCACTTAATAAAATATAGAATTGCCTGGACACTGTGCTGTAATCCTGAAACTAATACAAAATAATACTGAATGTAAACTGTAATGGAAAAATTTAAAGAGATATCAAAATTTCAGCATATATCTCCTGAGAATAATAACATTCTCCAAAAAAACACAATAATATTATCACACATAAAGTACTTAATATTGTTTTAAATGTATCGTATAATTGTGTGTATATTGTGAAGTCTAGATAAAGAGTATGCAGGTGTTCATTGTAAACTATAATTTTTTATTATTAATAAAATTAAATTGAATGCCATGTATAACTTTAAATGTTTAAAATTATTCCAATTTTATAAAAAATAGTTAAAGTCCTCTGACTCCCTTATCCTCCCAATCTAATTCCTGCAAGTAACCACTGTTAACACTTTGGAATGCACCTTTAATACTTTTAAACACACTCAAAAACATAATTTTAGCTTACCAGAAAAGGTTCATGCTTTTATATTGTTCTCCCTCTTGATATTTTCACTTAATGTATCATATAATTATTACTTGGTTAGTAAATATAGATATGCAACACTATTTTCCTACCTTCATAGTAGTTCATTGCATGGTTATATCACCATTAATAAATTCAATACTCTGCTAATGGATATTTAGATTCATGTTGTTGTCAAAAGGCCAACACTAGTAGGTATATAAATTTTTGCTATGAAAACCTTGCAAACAGAACTATCAGTGTTGGGGAGAGGGAGAAGTCCCCCACCCTTCTGTAGTTCTCATGGCTGGAGTAGTAATCCTATATAATAAAAGGCTAATATGCAAATAGACTGAATGGCAAAACAACTAGAATAACCAGGCATCCGAACAACTGGTCGCTATGACATGCGCTGACCACTAGGGGGTGTGTGCAGAACATGGCAGGCATTGACTGCAGTAGGATGGTGAAGCAAGTGAGAGGGGGTGGCAGACCAAGTTGGGCCACCTGTCACTGTCATTGGGGTGAACCTCTGGTGTTTACTGAAAATCCTTTGTTCCTGCACACTGTGGTCTCACCCAGCACTTGCAACTGCTGCCAGCGCTAGCTACACTCACACCTACTGCTGGTGCCAGCCCCATGGGATATTTTGAGGTGGTTTCCCTTGTGCCTGGTCACCTGATAAATACGGGCTGCAGAAAAAAAAATAGATTTACAGTTGTGAGTATGCAAAACAGAGAATTTATTCTTATATTATTATTTATTCACTAGAGGCTCGGTGCATAAAATGTGTGCACTGGGAGGGGTATTCCTCAGCCCAGCTGAACCTTCTCCAATCTGGGACCCTCAGGGGATGTGCAACTGCAGTGAGACATCACTCTCATAATGTGGGATTGCTGGCTCCCAACTGCTCGCCTACCTACCTGCCCAACTGCCCCTAACCACTCTAGCCTGCCAGCTTGGTCACCCCCTGATCACTCCCCTGCCAGCCTGATTAATACCTAAGTGCACCCCTTCTGGCCCAATTGTCCCCAACTGCCCTCTCATGATAGCCTGGTTGCCTCCAACTACCATCTTCTGCTAGCCTGATCTCGCCCCCAACTGCCCTTTCTTGCCAGCCTGATCACCCCTAATTGTCTCTGCCTGCCTGGATACCCCTAACTACCCTCACCACAGACCTGATATCACCCCCAACTGCTCTCCTCTGCCAGCCATTTTGGTTCTGATTGGTCAATGTCTATGCCAGTCAGCATCAAAAGCTCCGCCTTCTAGGCAGCCATTGGCTCCTCACAGTTTACCCAGATTTGGTTCTGATTGGGTGGTTTCTATGCTAGTCAGCATCTCTGGGCCTATCAACAAGGCCTGATCAGAAAGGTAGGGATGATCAACAGCTCTGGTGGAGGCCTGGAGAGAAGTGGAAGCATGGCTGCTGACCAGGCCCAGAAAGACAGAGAGAGGCAAGTGCTGATCAACTGCTGCCACAGAAGCTATGGATCAGATCCTGCTACTCTCTGGGTATGATTTACAGCCCCCTCAGCAGTCAGTGCTGGGTCACCATGCTTGCAACCCTAGCAGTCAGTGCTGGGTCTCCATAGCAACTCAGCGCTGACTGCAGGACTGATTTCCAATTGGTTGAGCCTCCTGGTCATTATGGTAATGATGGACCCAGGCTTTTTATATATTAGGAGTAGAGGCCCAGTGCATGAATTTATGCATGGTTGGGGTCCTGAAAGGATAGGGGGAGCCTAGGACATGTTTGGTCCTCCTGGCAGGCACTGGGGTGCCCTTTGCTGGCCCAGGATCTGGATCTATCCCCCTGACATTCAGGCCAGTTGTTGGGAGCTACCTGGTGGTCACTTTTATATTACTTCTTCCTTGTGGAGTATCTAGGAATGAGAAGCAACCCCAGTGCCCAAGGCTGACTTCCAGGAGGCAGCAGCACTGTCAGGATCCTGCCAGCAGTGCTGGTCCATCAGTTCCTGGCCCATTCTCCAGAGACTGGACCTGCAGGACTACTGAAGGAGTGAATGGCTGGTAGGCAGCTGGGACTGGTATGTCAGCTGAGCCGTGCTCTGCTGTGGAAACACAATTACCATCAGGGGGTAGCTCCTGTATTAAGCATCTGCCTCCTGGTGCTCAGTGCATCATAGCAACTGGTCATTTAAGTCATCTGGTGGTTTGGTTGTTCCCTTGCTTAGGCTTTTATATATGTGTGTGTGTGTATATATATATATACATAGATAGATAGATAGGGAGAGAGAGAGAGAGAGAGAGAGAGAGAGAGAGAGATCATTGTATTATTTTCCATATGAACAACTGTAAACCTACTTTTGCTACACCCTGAATATCTTAACATATATATGTATATTTACTTTGCGTAACTCCTCTTTGGATAAATTGATGAGTCAAAGGATATGAGTATTCTTAACTTTAGTATTGCCAAATTTCCCTATATGTTTCTTCAATTTATATCTCATCAAGCATGGATGTGATTGCTTAGATTCCTTCATCACCAAGAACTTATAAGGTGAAAGTGATGACTCATTTTAATCTGCTCCTTAGATTAGTTAAGTATGATTGCTCTAAATGTAGTCTTGTTTGCTTTTCGTTCTGCTGGGCTTCTTATATAATTTTAATATTGATGCAATGCATTTAACTTCACTTTAAATTTCTTTCCTGATCTATTTTATTGATTTTTCACAGAGAGGAAGGGAGAGAGATACAAAGTCAGAAACATCAATGAGAGAGAGACATCGATCAGCCGCCTCCTGCACGATGTGCCTGCAAGCAAGGTACATGCCCCCAACCAGAATCGAACCCGGGACCTTTCAGTCTGCAAGCCGATGCTCTCTCCACTGAGCCAAACCGGTTTGGGCTGCAGTTAATTTTTTAACTCAGTTTTTGGTATCTTTACTTGAATAGGATAATTTTTTCTAAATTAAATAAATTGTATCTATTAATTTCTTAATAATTTTTTAGGTTCTGTTTAACAAATTCTTCCCTATTCTGCACTCAGAAATTATTTTTCTGGTACTTTTTCTATAGCTTTAAAATTATGTTCTTCATCCTTAGATACTAGACTGCCTGTGATGCATTTTTACAAAAGATGTTGCTAGTATATATTCATTCATTTAAACTATTTTTACATCTGGATAACTAATTGTTTCAGCACTGATTTGCAATGACAACTTTTTCACATATCAAATGTTCAGTTATTCAGTTATGTATCAATCTTTTCTTGGTTTTCTTTTTCCATTTGTATTTTTGTCTATAACTGACCGAGTACATTTCATTGGTCTTTTTGTCTGTAACTGATCCAGTATATATTAACTTACATAGTATAGTTCCACCAAAATCTGAAAAGTTGATCAGCAAGTCAGCCTGCCATCTTAGTTTTCTTTATAAGTATCTTGGTTATTATTAGCATATACATCTTTTTTTTTAAATCTTCAGCTGAGGATGTTTATTGATTTTAGAGATAGGAATGGAGAGAGAGAGAGAGAGAGAGAGAGAGAGAGAGAGAGAGAGAGAGAGGAAGAGAGAGGAAGAGAGAGAGAGAGAGACAGAGACAGAGAGAGAGAGAGAGAGAGACATCAATTGGTTGCCTCTCAAAAACACTCCCAACAGGGTACCAAACCCACAAATGCAACCTAGGTATGTGCCCTCACCAGAAACTGAACCTGCAACTTTTCAGTGTATGTGTCCAGGAGGATGCTCCAGCCAATTGAGCCACACTGGCCAGAGTAACTCCTTAAATTTTTATTACTTATGAAGTTCCACAAGAATGCTTAATTGGGAATTTTGATTATAATTTTATTAAATATAATAGAGGCCTGGTGCACAAAATTTCTGTACTTGGGGGGTCTATCAGCCTAGCCTGCACCCTCTCACAATCCAGGAGCCCTAGAGGGATGTCTGACTGATGGCTTAGACTCCCACTACTACCACTATACTTGCCAGCCACGAGTCCAACTTCTGGCTGAGCAGCCACACCCACTGTGGGAGCACACTGACCAACAGGGGTCAGCTCCTGTGTTGAGTGTCTGCCCCCTGGCAGTCAGTGCGCATCATAGTAACTGGTCATTCCACCATTCAGTCATTTGCAAGTTAGTCTTTTATTATATAGGATGGTTTAGTAAGGAGGATTAAAATTTTGTGATGTTGAGACTTTCTAATGATAAAATAAAAATTTTCATTTACTCAGTTCTTCTTTCATGTTTTTAAACATATTTTTATTGGTTTTGGACACAGAGAGGATGGGAGGAGGAGAGAGAGAGAATATTAACGAGAGACATTGATGAAAGACAACTATCCATGGGCTACCTCCTGCATGCCCGTTACTGAGCATAGAACCTGTAACCCTGTAACCCTGGTATGTACTCTTACCAGGAATGGAACTGGCAACCTGTCAGTGCATGGGATGATGCTCAACCAACTGAGGCACACTGGCCAGGGATCTTGCTTCAATTTTTTAAAATAATATTTTGTAATATTCTCCACAAAAACCTTTATACTCTTGCATTGTTTATAAAAATCTACATACCTTAGCCCAACTAGTGTTGCTCAGTGGTTGTGCATCTATGAATCAGGAGATTATGGTACAATTCCAGGTCAGGGCATATATCCAGGTTGCAGGCTCCATCTCTATTGGAGGGGGCGGGCATGTTGGAGGCAGCCAATCACCACTCAATGATTATTTCCCATCATTAATGTTTCTATCTCTCTCTTCCTCCCCCTTCCTCTCTGAAATTAATAGATTTTTGTCTTTGGGGAATGCAAGCATTCTATTTTAATCCCAAATAGTTTTTTGTTTTCTCATAAAAATATTGATTTTTCTGTTTTTATGTATCTAGTAACTTTGCTAAATTACCTTTCTAGTGTTAACAATTCTATTATTATGGATTTGCTACATAATACAATAATATCATCTACAAATAAAGGCTGTGCTGTTTATTCTTTTCTTATTTATGCATTTTGTACTAGTATTTATTTTACTGGCTTAAGGCATAAACTAGGGCCTCCTTTATACTGAATACAAAAATAAATAATGATATTCTTTGTCCTGCATCTCACTTTATTGGGATTGCATCTTCTTTGCTGGTTGGAAGACACTAATGCATTTTATTTCATTCTATGTTCCTTCTTTTGATTCCTTTTAAAATGCAAAATACAGCTGTGTGGCCTTTAAGCTACCAATGCAGGTAAAACCCATATGATTTAATGATGCATTAGATATTTAAAAAAAACTCATCCCTAAAACCAGGGTGGTAGCCAATTTGCCAGAAAGCCCCTTTATACTGTTTTTAAAATTGTTATGTATAGCCTCATAGCCTTCTTAATTTAACCTTATTTTCTTCCAACAAAGCTAAGTGTATTACTGGCTTATTTTTCATTTTACAATTTGTGTTAAAATTCCCAGATCTGTAGATGAATCTTTTAAATTTTTATTTAATATAAGTGCACGTTATTGGTGTGAACACATAGCTTAAGTGCATTTTCAAGGATAGCACACATATAATTTAGGAAATGGTTTATATTAAAAATATCTTGTCTCTACACAAGTAATAAAAATTGAATACTTAGAACTCAACTCCTTTTTAAGGTACAAGAATGTGTTGTCAGTAGTAGAGAGATCTGATGCCTAAGAGAGGTTGACTAAGTTCCCTAACATGATTCAATTGATGTCAAAAGGCCAGTGCTGTTCCACCACTTTGCAGTGCCTCAGAGACTTACTTATATAGGCGGGACCAGAAGCATGCTGTGGGGTGGAGTTTATTGCTCTCTGGGTTTTGTTACAGAGAATAAAAATATAACGATATTCTTTTGAGAGCTAAATTAAAGAACAGAATAAATTTTGACCCTCAGTTGAAGTTTTCCCATTCTTCGTTTTCTAAAAGCCATATTTTCAATCTTCTTAGGAAAGTTATTTTTAACAGTTTCTCATTAAAGCCTTTAACATTCTCTTCTTTCAAAATAGAGCTAGGTATTCCTTCTTCTCTCCTTCCATAGTATTATCTTCGATTAGAATAGGATTGAGACTGTCAACATAAGAAATGTCCCAAATCGGTGAAGCATTTTCCTAAGCGTTTATTTGAGCCAAAGTAATAATATACGCTGGGGAGCAAGTTCTAAAATGCTCCAGAAAGCAAAGGTTTTGCAGTTTCCTTTATGCATTTGAAAGTAAGGAGGGGACAGAGAACATTACAGAAAGCAAGGCCTGGGTCAAATTACAAGATAGTTAAAATGATTGTGTTCTCTTGGTACACTTTAGAAGAATGGGTCTGAAAGGAGGCATTTCAAAGGTGTGTTAACAGCCGAGACCGGTTTGGCTCAGTGGATAGAGTGTCGGCCTGCGGACTGAAAGGTCCCAGGTTCGATTCCTGTCAGGGGCATGTACCTTGTTTGCGGGCACATCTCCAGTGTGGGGTGTGCAGGATGCAGCTGATCAATGTCTCTCTCTCATTGATGTTTCTGACTTTCTATCCGTATCTCTTTCTCTCTGTGAAAAATCAATAAAATATATTTTTTAAAAAAAAGGTGTGTTAACCAACTCTCCATTCCAATAATTACAGGATATCGGTCCTTGTGATTAAGCACCTAGAGAAACAATGGACGGCTCTTGCTTATGGCAAAAATAAGCCTTTTACTAAAGAGGTTATATTCTTAGTGTGTAATTACCCACCATGATCCGTCTAGTTATGAATTTATTATCAGATCATTTTGTGAGGTTACTTTCCACAGAACCCCTGTTTTGTCCACTTAATGTATAATTCAATAGCTTTATTTTTAAAGAATACAAATGAAAGTTCTATGTGCTAATTTTTCAATTATAGGCAATCTCTTAAGATTTCCTTGGGAACAATATTTGATTAGATATTAAAATAGTCATTGGCCTAAGAGGAGAGTATAACTGAGTAATACATGCATAAAAATGATAAATTGGTTTAGATATTAACCACATGTATATCTGTGATGTCTGTATTTTGTGATTTACCCTGGTGACCTGTTATTTAGAGCACTACTGTTGTTATGACTCACAAGTGTACACAGTTGAGTTTGACCTGTAGGAGAGGAAAAATAATTTTCCTCTATCATGTGAGTTCTGGCTGAGACATCCTTATAATAAAAGACAGATTAACAGGAGAAAAACATAAGTTTGATAACATGTATACTATCTGTATAATCACCTTAAATACCATGTTTAACTGAAAACAAAGGAAGATGTTGGGATTGCAGGAGTCAGTTATGTGAGGTTACCAGGAAAAACACAGTAAACAAGGGTAAGAATGTTATGCTAATTTAAAGCCCTTGCCTTCTCTATTGATAATATTTTCTAAAGATAAAGTCATCCTTCTTTTTGTGGTACTGAGAAGGAGATATCCTTACAAAAGGAGATCTCCCTTTTAATTGTTAATGTCTCTACCACAAAGATAATTTCTACTGTTTTCAGGAGTACATCTATATACGTATGCTATTTTTTAAAATTAAGCATTTTAAAATAATAATTATGCCAAAAAGATATATTTTGGGGTGAAAAGTTCAATATATATATTGAACATATATATGTGTGTATACATACACACACACACACACACACATATATATATATATATATGTATGTATGTATATATATACATATGAAATATCCTGTTATCTAAACAAGTAATAAAAACTTTAATATATATATTAAAAGCCTGGTGCATGAAATTCATGCACAGAGGAGAGGGGGTCCCCTTAGCCCAGTCTGCACCTTCTCTAATCCAGGACCCTCAGGGGATGTCCAACTGCCGGTTTAGGCCTGGTCCAGGGGTTCAGGCCTAAATTGGCAATTGGACATCCCTCTCACAATCCAGGATTGCTGGCTCCTTACTGCTCACCTTCCTGCCTGCCTGATCACCCTTAACTGCCTCTGTCTGCCAGCCTGATCGCCTCTAACTGTGTCCCCTGCTGGCCAGGTTGCCCCCAACTCCCCCCACCCCTGCTTGCCTGGTTGCCTCTCACTGCTCCCCTTTGATGGCTTGGTATCCTCTAAATGACCCCCCCCCCGCTGGTCTTGCTGCCCACAACTGCCAACCCCCTACCAGCCTGGTTATTCCTCGCTG
>PVJN01027901.1:0-27671 GCA_004026805.1 Lasiurus borealis
ATTTGATAACAGCAGATGCTGTCTGGATGCTTTCAGCTTGATGGGCTCCACATACATGAACTTAGAGTGGTTTTGATGCAATTAGGTCTTCTTTCCGCTCCAACATGCCAGGCCCCCGGACCCGAGTCTAGGGGTAACCCCTCCGGGCGGCTATATTTATCTGCCCGTTAATATTTCAAATCCTGCAGATGAGAACAGCTACCACAGAGGAGAAGTATAGAAGGACTTGAAAAGTCACTGGCTGGTACAAGAGGATCCTCTCACGGCGAGTTTCCTTTCCTCTGGGGAAAGAAAAGTTGGGCGGCTGAGAAAAAGCCACGCGGGCGCCATCCGTGTAGAAATATGTAACGCCAAAGCCCGCACCTCCCCATCCTGCGCTTCCGGTCCTCTGTTCCCGCAAAGCCCCGGCGCACCTAATGCGCAGCCCGGCCCGGGACTAAGTGGCCTTGCGAACGCTCTTTGTAATCATCAGGCGGCTGATTACGGCTCCGATGGCCGTTCCCGAGAAGCGGGGTGCTCAGAACCGCAGCCCCGCGAGCCGGCCGCGTGCTCTCCCCAGGTGCTTTCAAGCCGGGCACCTGCCTGCCCCCTCTCCCTTTTAAGCACTCTCCTCGGCAGAGCGCTGTTTGCTTTCCCCAAAGCACTCTGCCCTCGGCGAGGACCACTTAGAGCCCCACCGCCCGGCCGCACGGAGCTGCGAGCGGGCCTGCAGCTTCCAGCCTCCGCCCGGCTAACAGGAGGCCTGATCTGTTAATTATCTGTCAGTTTGTCACGGCTGGGCTGAGAAGGATTATGAGAAAGGGGGGGGCGCTGGGAGGAGGAAGGTCTCTGCGAGGTGGTGTGCTCCTCTCGTCCTGAAATCCTGAATTAGACTTTCAAAACCATTCACCCCTGGTGGAGGACGCGCGGTCCGGAGGAGGGGAGACGAGAAATCTGCCGGAGTTCCGACTGATTCGTTCAGACAGAGTGGGGAGGGGGGTCCCCTGAACCCCACCACCACCCCCGCCAGCACACAAGGAGAAGCCCGGAGCCGCCTCCGTCTGCGAGGACGAACCGGACGGAGTGACCTTCACACCGGCTCCCGCTGGCCGGCTAAGCAGCTGAGCGCTGTAAATCAGGGATGAAATCCCGGTGCCGGGAAAGCACTTCTGTAAGAGCCGGCGATGCCGCCGCGTCTGCATCAGCATTTCAGGGCCGGTGTCTGCGAGGCGGGAAGCTTCCGGCCGGCCGCCCGCCGCAGGGAAAACGTGTATTTATTATATGGAGTCGGCCTTCTTCAAAAGTTATTTATTTCGCGAAACCACTCTGCTAAATAGAGGTTTCAACCTAATTGGAACTGCAATCTGCATATTGAAATGCACCAAATGACAGTCGTCAAGACTTCTTTCTACTCGGGTGCACGGTCGAGTTCCCAATGCACGCACGTAACACAAGGACGTAAGGGAAAAGTACCGGGAATTAGCCTAAAAGACATACATGTTTCTATGTAATTTTTTCTTTGCCCCTGACGGCCCTCGGAGGAGGGGCCCAGGTGCAGGCTGTGAAGCGGGGTGATGCTGGTGAGACTCCGAGGCTGCAGGGCCAGTAAGGAGAATGGGGGCTCCCGGTGGCACCGGGTTTGCGCTCGGTTGGGGTGGGCTGTGTGGTCCGTTACGCCGGTCTTTGGCCCCCCCACTCCCCGCCAGTCCTTCTAACCCTCTCCCCTCCCAGGCACATCCCACATCAGCCACGGTTCATTAGCAGAGATGCAGATGGTCACGGACTCAAATGCAGCTTTTTGACAAGAAGTAAAAAGAAACCTTGTAAATCAAATCAAAAATTTTAAAAAGAGAGAGGGAGGGAGAGAGGGAGGGCGGGCAAAGCCAAGGTCAACCTACAAATAACTGCGGAAATGAGGAAGAAAAGGGACAGGTCAGGACCTCCCATGAAGGTCTCACAGGTCCTGTGTGCGCCTCTGGGTGAACATCCGAAGGTGATGGAGGCACCGCTCTGGGGCAGAGAAGTGGGGACCCAGCTCCCCGAGCTACCCTTACACTTCCTTTCCGCTCCCTGTTTCCGGTAAGAAAATCTTTAACTTTGTCAAAACCGCATCCCGAGGGCCCGAAGACACCCCTGGCTCTCTTAACGGCTGAGAAGCATCTTCCACTTTACAGCCACTCTCTGCGCTCCATACTCTGACCAGACGGCCTCTCTGTCCCAGGGTGTGACCTTCAACAACGACAGAAATTAATTCAAAGCTGCAGCTTCCCCGTTAAAAGAAAGAAAAATAGAATAAATATGAATTTGAAGGGGAACCCTGCCAAAACCTAAAGCTCCCAAATCTGGTTCGGCCACATTCTTCCCCTCACAGCCTGCACTTCGCGCGCCTCCCCACATTTTTCAAAATGCAGCTGCACAGCCCTCTTAAAATTCAGATTTCCAGCACCTATAATTACAGGGCGCTGGAGCAGGCTCCTTTAATTAATGAACCTGACTCCTCTGTCTTCAAAGGAAATCTGCATAAGGGATATATCACAGGGGCGAGCGGACTGATCAGTGCGCTCTGCTCCCTCTGCCCTGGGGCGGCCAGCCCTCCGCACCCCGAGAGGAGAGGGAAGTTGCCCCAACTACCCAGTGGCCCCGTCTCCGCTCGCACCCCGATCTGGAACCAGCCCATCACACAGTGGAGGCAACTTAAGACAAGAGAAGGAAGCCTTCCTGGGTGTGACCAGCAACATCCAAAGAGAATTAGATTCTCCCTCCTCCCCCCACCCCCCCCCGTTTGAGTGCTCCCCCAACTTCACTTTCTGCTTCCCTCTGCCGGGAGGAAGGATAAGCCATAGAGCAGCGGTTCTCAACCTGTGGGTCGCGACCCCACCACAGGA
Organism: Lasiurus borealis; assembly: GCA_004026805.1. Lineage (NCBI taxonomy): Eukaryota > Metazoa > Chordata > Mammalia > Chiroptera > Vespertilionidae > Lasiurus > Lasiurus borealis. The sequence continues at coordinate 2,865 of PVJN01027901.1, forward strand.
GTCGCCTAAGATCATCAGAAAACACAGATATTTACATTACGATTCACAACAGTAGCCAAATCACTGTTAAGGAAGTAGCAACGAAAATAATTTTATGGTCGGGGGTCACCACCACATGGGGAACTGTATTAAAGGGTCGCGGCATTGGGAAGGTTGAGAACCACTGCCATAGAGGGAACGGCCTGGGCTTTGAAAACTCTGGGCCAGAAACGAACATGACAGACCGGGGACTGACGCTCATCCCAGAGCGGAAATAAAACCGGTCGAAAAGGCTGTGCCCCCTGAAGGCGTCATGATTTCTGGGAAGAATGTGAGCACATCCCAAGGACGATACACGAGACCTCCAGGCCTGTTCCCAGGTGGCCGTGCCCATATTTGACACGACTGTTCCCTAAGCCACTACCTGACCCGCAGTTGGTACAGGACAGTTTTCCTCCGGCTGCTCAGTGCAGCAGCATCTAGCACTGTTTGATCTGCGGCCCGTGCCAGCCCAACCCACAGCCACTCTCCTTCCAGCGGCTCTGAGCTGGCTCATCACCACGGTCACTGGAGAGCAGGCCACGAAGACGGGAAGTGACCGCACACAGAACCGTGGATGCCAGAGACAAGGCCTGGGTCAAGTGCAGTCGCCCCCAGGTCAAGTTTCAGGCAGGAGATTGGAGATCCAGTAAAAGATGTCAACGGATCTGGCAATAATGAAAACAGGTTTTGTTCAGCCCACTACCACCCGATAACCCCTTTCTCAAGGGTCCCCCAGCTCCGCAGCGAACCCCCTGAGGGCTGTTGGCATTACCGACCAGTAAACACACCTCTTCTACAGGCAGAGAAAAAGTGCTCAGACTCTGCGCCCAGTAACACATTTTCTACACTTTCCCCAGTTTCTCACCTGTGATTGGGGCTTTAAGATTAGCACTGGGGTCAGTAAGAGAAAGCTTGCGGCACACTGTCCTAGCTTCTCAGTTCTTCCCGGGACACTTTCTCGGGCAGATGTCCAAAACTGAATTTGGACCCTGGCCGGTTCTGCTCAGTGGTTAGAGCATCGGCCTGCAGACCAAAGGGTCTCGGGTTTGACTCCCAGTCAAGGACACATACCCCAGTTGCAGTTTCACTCCCCGTCTCTCTCTCTCTAGAATCAATTCTAAAATAATAAAATAAATGTAAACTGGTCATTCATATTCTGCCAGAAAGGGGGACCTCAACATTCCAGTGAGCTTTTGAAAGAAAAGGGAAAACAGTGACATCAGTCCATCCAGTGGCTAAAGCCTCAAATCAAATAGAGGCCTGGTCGCTGACTACTGAGTCTAACTCCACAGCATGGCCCGTTTCCTGGCACGCGGCCTGCCCTCTCTATGAAATACCCAGGGGTCAACATAGTCCATCATCTCTGCCCTCCCATTAGATCCGCCTCCAAAGCCATCAGCATCCTGCACCCTGGACCCACTGACCACGGAGCCACACGGAGCTGCAGGCTCAGATGTTTGCAAACCACCAGCAGCCAGAGCGGGTGAAGGATTTTTTCATTTGGTTTGGTTTTCCAACCAAGACATCTCGGAGTTCACTGTTCCTTGAAGTGGAAGCGTTTAATTCGCTAACAAACAAACAATTAGAAGCGCGGGACTAGAGAGAAGGCGGAACCGAGGACGAAGGTCAGGGTGTGTGAACACGGGCCGGGCGGTCGCTGAGATCATGCATGTCCAGGGATTCTTGACACGGAGCTCCCAGCAGCCAGCCAGGCACTCTCTTTCCGCCGGGTCTCAAGGGGAAATCGCCCATCGATCCCGGGCACACGCGTTCCTAGGCCCAATCCCTTACCTCAGAGCAGCCTCCGCCTCAAATTCCTGCTTGCGCTTTAATGTTTAAATTATTAAATGCATTAATGTATTTACATTATTCAAGTCTTATGTGCATTTTTCGAAGATAATTTATGTATAAGAGTTTCAATGTCCATGACTGTTAATGTCTACAACCCTTCCTGTTCGTTATTGATTCTGGAAGAAGGAAAAAAAAAGCCGGAGTTTTAATGCCTTATTTTTAATGTATTAAGAGTCTGAATAAGTGCATTCTCTTTTTTCTTTTGTAATTTCATAATTTAAGTAGTGCATTTATTAAACTGACACAGTATGAATTGTGGTGAAGGCTGGCACGGCTCCACGCTGCCAGCAGCCAGCTGGAGGAGCACGCCCGCTCCCCTGCAACCAGCAGCGGCTGGCGCAGCGCGCACCTCCAAGCTGGGGGGGCAGCCCGGGGGGGGGGGCCTGCAGGCGCCGCCAAATGCAGGCTGCGCAGGAGATCTCTCCCCCCTCTTCCAGCCTCGCCCAAACCCTCGCTCCCTGCTCGGTGGGTTTCCGGGATGCTGTTCACTGCTCCTGGGAAGGAGTCCTCACCTGCTGTGCTCCAGGTGATTGCACACAGAGCTTGGCATCGGCACACAGTTTTCCAGAACAATCGAAACGCCGGGGTTTTGCAGAGCAAAACCGAGCAAACAAGACAACCATCTTTAAAAAGGGGTCTCCAAATGCAGACAAGCGTCTCGAACTTAAGCAAAAGAACTTTTCTTTGGAAATCCGGTTTCCACAGCAGAGAAACCCTTTCAACTATGGCCAGTAGAGCGACAGTGACACCCAATGGCCTAGCAGTTCCATCCCCGCTGAGCGCTCCCCCGGCTTTCCCGGGAGGTCTCAGGCCCCTGAGCCCAAATGAACAGGAAGCTCAAAGGAAAACCAGTATCAGCCGCTCATCAAAAAGCTCAGTCGCTGCACGGAACACACACACGCACACACACTCTGCATGTAACTATGCTCATGTGTGCAAACTGCACAGGAGAGCACACACCAGAACCATCTTTCTGGCGGGTGATGTGAGCACATGCACATACACAGGTCACAATATGTGGACCGGGCAACACCACACAAATCGACTTGGAGTGGGAGAAAGTTGCTCACTGCTGTTTAGAATCTCACTCTGCCACTTCTCATGTCACACATGCACACATTTGCACACATTTGTAAATAAATACACACACATATGCACACATTTATAAATACACACACACACACACACACACACACACACACACATATTGATTTTTTCACGTATTTTCTCCCTTTGTTTTTTCTATTTTTTCCCCCCTGGTTCCCTTCTTTGCTATCTTCTTGTCTTTTTTGGTCACTCATTACCATTCTTTAAGTGTTACAATTTATATCAGCATATAATGTTAAATAATTACAGGGAGCGGAGCTCACTCTAGTGAGGATATAAACGCGCGGTGGGAACCTACAGATTTAAACAAATAACACTCGCAGCGGGGGGCGAGCGGATGAATTAGCATTAATATCCTGCCTGGGAGATCCCAGGGCACGGGCACTGCTTAAATACAGATCTTCGCTGTAACCGTCAATGTGACAGCTCCCGGCAACGCAGCCCCTTTCCCTCGCCCAGTCAATACAGCCGCCGGTGAAAATAGCAGCGTGCCCGTGGCAATCAATAGCGCAGCCAGCGAAATAAACCCTCCCCTTGTAAGGGCTATATAATAGTCAGCTAAATGGAAGGACTGGCACCCCTGCCCGAGAGGAGCGCTCCGCACAGAGCCGGGAACGAACAGGCCGGGGCACTAACGGGTGCTTGTGCCCACACACGCCCCGCCTGCCCCGGGAGGGAGAGGGCAGCCCAGGCGGGAGCCTGCGAGGGGCACGTGGCAGGCTGCCCCGGTGCCAGGGAGTCAACGCCCGGGTGGCGAGGAGGCCGGAGGGCACGCCTCACCGGGGTTTCGTTAACACGGCCCGAGACTCTGGAATCCTGTCGCGACTGTCGGCGGGCATCGGGGAACATCTGTTTTGGGTCCGGAGGGGAAGTATCTCGATCTGAACCCCGCTCGGCCCGCTCCAGCGCCAGAAGGGAAGGGTATTAAGTTAACAGCCTGTGGTTTTCTGGTTTCCAGCAGCGGGGACAGCGGTTGTGTCGGAAGGAGACATCTCGCCAAGTGGCTGAGGAGCATGGCAGTCTGCGTGGCAGGCCGCCCGGCAGATGTAGAGAACTCGTTTTAAAATCCACAGCCACGCACCTATTAACCACAGTGGTACCTCGAGATACGAGTGCCCTAACATACGAGATTTTTGAGATACGAGCTATTTTTGCTTTGAAATACGAGCAACAGTTGAGATAGGAGTCATCGCGTGGATCGGCCGGCTGCACACGACCCACCAGTTTACCGCGACTCGAGCGTCTCATAGTTTCCCACGCCTCAAGGTTACGGAACGAATTAAACTCGTATCTCGAGGTACCGCTGTATTATTAACGATCCCACCTTTCCCCCACTCACAGCACGGAAACACTCCCCTTTCCCGGAGACATCCGGGAAAGAAGCTGTCTTTTTAGAGAATTCAGAGGCTGGCTCACCAAAGGCCTTTAAAAAAGGAAAGCAAGGAGCATTTGAGTGAGAGAAGTCTCTGTGCGTGTAAAGTCACTGATCTTCGCCGCTGTAAGCAGCTCCCTCTAAAGTCACTGCTGCGGGCTGAGTTTGACAAATGGGGAAGACAGCCACCGCCCCCCGCCGCCGTGCAGCCGGCCCCCTGAGGTGGAGGCCGGGGCCACGCGCTCCACTCCGAGGCGCACCAGGGACGCCCTCCCGCTTCATTAGGATTCCACAATCTGGCTGCCTTCCTGTGGGCAAACCCACAGAGGGTCCCCGCTTCCCCGGCCAGGTGTTTCTCACCCAGCGATGCTCGTGTCATCCATCAGGTGACTCGGGAGCGTGCCACGGTGTCAGGAACGGCAGGAAGAGAGATCGGGGAAGTTTGAGGGCTCCGGTCCTTACAACTTTAGATCCTGCACCCGCCCCAAGCCCGCAGGCTGAGCAGGGAGTCTGCGCACAGGAAGTGCATTCATTACACGACACGCAGGAGAGGGGAAGGCGGGATGGTACAGGGAGCACCTGATGAGGGGCACCAGCGCTCCCCGGTCCTCCCGCCCCTCCCAGGACATCCTGGTGCTGTCAATGTCACCCGGCAGCCATGCAATGGGGGCGACGGGTATGTGGTGGAGGGAGCGGCACCCACGATTTTACAGAAAACGCAGTGGCACAGGAAGTGAGCTTCTGCTCTGACCTGACCTGGCACTCAGCATCTGGAGCCGAAGCCAACAGACACTTCATAAATGCCGGGGTGCATGGCGATCCCCATGTCTACACAACATAAACTGGAGGGTTTGGGGGGTCCACTCTCAGTCAGATGGCAGTGCAGCTGGAGAGAAGGCAGCAGGAGGTCAGCAAACCTACCAGCAAAAGTCAGGGAGGGGCAGCCAGGAGCAGAATGAAAGGGAGAACAGTTATGAAAGGGAAGGGGAACAGAGAGACGTGAACAAAAAGATTGGAGATCACGGAGGAGGTAAAATAAAAACGGCGAAAACGTCACTGGCAGTTAAAGCTTTCGGGCCTTTGTGGAGTGACAGTTGCAATAAAACAAACAGAACGGTGAGTCACCCCGTTTCCAGGTTGAGTTAAAAGGGGCTGTTTCCAGACAAAGCGCGGGCAGCCCTGCCCCGCACGCTCGGCGATGCCCGTCGCGGCGCAGACAGGATGTGGGCAGCGCGGCGGCGGGAGTGACACCGTCTCTGCCGGTCCCCGTGTCGCCGCGCACGGAGCCCGTCAAGATTTAAACCATAATAATGGAAAGGCTATAAAGGTCCCGGCTATAATGTTTCCTCTGATGCTCCCTTTCATAAAACGCCCGCTTTATGTGGCCTACATAACGATCCCTGCCCGCCCCCAAAAGTGGGTGCCCCGGGAGAGCTGTGGCCCCCAAAGTGCCCAGCGGGCGGCCAGGCAGCAGCTGTACTCACTCCGGCCCCCTGGCTCGCCACCACCCTCTCCATACGTGAGGACACACGCATCCTCACGCGCACACTCACGCATGCACACGTTCCACAAATATGTACTGAGTGCCTACTTCCTGCCAGGAGCCGAGTCAGGATGCGTGCCCATCCCGCAGAGGGTTTAACAACGTGCCCAGGTGCCAGACACCTAGGAGACGAACAAACAAAAAGTGTCTTCTGCGTGGAAACGCCTCCATGCAACGCAGGGCCCCGTGTGCTGCTTCAGCCCCTGGTGGCTTTGCACAGGGCACGGCGGCCCAGCAGTGCGATGCCCCTTTCCGCCTCCCAGCCCAGCGGTTCTCAACCTTCCTAAGGCCGCGACCCTTGCATGCAGTTCCTCGTGGGGTGGTGACCCCCAACCATGAAATGTTGCTACTGTGATGCATCGTGATGTAAATATCTGCATTTTCCAAGGGTCTTAGGCGACCCCTGTGAAAGGGCCGTTCGACCCCCAAAGGGGTCGCGACCCACAGGTTGAGAACCGCTGTCCTAGCCAGAGCTCAGGAGATAAGGTGCAACACCAATCAGGGGGTGAGCAAAAAGGGGGCGAAACTGACACCCACAAAGACGTGCCTCGGCTTGAACTCAGCAGCCAAACTGCACAGAAACTACTGGTTGAAAGAGAACCTGTTATCTGCGGCCATCGAACCGTCCGAGGTACCAGGGACCGCACGGGAAAGCAAAGCCAACCTCTCCGTGTGAACACCTTCTGGGCACAGCAGAGAGGCAGGGACTGAGGAGGACAGCGTGGAGGGGAGAGCCACCCGAGGGGGGGATGCGGCTGGCATCTGGAAGCCAGGGGGACCGGGGGGTGCAATTCAGGAAGGCCAGGCACAGCGGCAGGACAGGCCCCACCCAGTCAAGACTCACTCGGTGGTGAGGTGAGCAGCCGGTGCCAGCCACAGACCAGCACGGCTGCTTCCCTGGCGATCTATCTCTACCGGTAACTGGGGAGTCTGGGCGAGAGCCACCCCATCACCTGCCGGCCCCGGTACCTCGTTTCCAGACCAGGGGGAGCCGGAGAGACCGGCTGGTAAGGAGGAAGTAACGGCCACGGAGAGACACGGAGTTTTCCAGAGCGGCCGGGGCAGGAAAAGCCGTTCGGAAAATAAAAAGCGAAAGAATAAAATCAGCCCGAGAAACTCAATTTTCTCCTCCCTGCCTCCCTGAGCCACACTTAGGATAAAATGAGGTTTGTGCAGGTTAATCCTTACGAGGTAAGAAAAAGATGATTAAATACGTTTAAAGAAATCAATTGTACATTAAGCCGAATCCAGGAACTGCGCGAACACCGCAGCGTCCCCCGCCGAGCGCGCTGCCGTCTGGTCCGCAGGGGATGCCCCACCTGACGGAGGCGAGGTAATGGCTGGGCGAGGGCGGAAGAACGGGGGGGATGGAGCTGGGGAGGGGGGGGGGGGGGGGCAGACGGCGATTTCTCTGGAATAAAGGTGTTTCTAGACGTTGCGGAGGAAGGAACCAAACGGGCTCGGCAGGCCAGGCTGAGTTCTCCAAAGCCCCCCGGCAATCACCGCGCTGATAATCCCTCGATAAACAGGAGCTGCGTCCCTGTCAGATGATCCGCCGCTGTTTCCAGCGATTTCTTCTGCTCATTAGCAGATCTATTAACCGCCGTTTTTCAGCGAGAAGATAGAGTGCGAGCGGAGGGGAGTCAGGAGGCGCCTTTGTCTGGGAAGAAAGCCCCTCGGGGAGCCGGGATGGAGGCGGCTCCCCTCCCCGGTGCTCGGGGGTCCCCCGGGAAAGCCCACAAGGAGGCAAAGCCCAGGGCAGGGCCAGGGCACCGGCTCCTGCTCCTCCACGTGGGGTCCGGCCTGCGAACTCTTGGCTAAGCCCGCGGAGGCCTCTCCGGGCTGAAAGGCCTCGGCCAATCGGCTTCTCTGCGCGCACTGCCACCACCATCCGCCTGAAGCAGGCCTGGGTCAGGCCGGGGGTCGCACCCGTGCCTCTGGGAGGACCAGGAGCCAGGTCCTCGCCCCACAAGGCACAGATGGCACACCTGTCCATCTTGGGTCCCAAAAGTCTACAAAAGTGGCAAATCCCAAAGTTCCCCCCTTACTGTGCTTCTGAAATGAGTCCCTGAGCATTGAAGAGAAGGTTCTGGAAGCCTGGCGGGAGGTGGGGATGGGTGTGGGGGTGAGGGAAGGCTGACGGGGAAAAAAACAGGTAATCCACCATGTGACAGCGGTGTTCCCGACAGAATGAAGACACGCACCCACAGGGAAAAGTTTCCAAACCTCTAACCATTATCAGAGTGGTTATCAATGGCGACGAGACCTGACAAAAGGATTTTCCTCTCCTGAAGACATCTCTATTCCTTTCAAAGCCGGGAACCCTGACAGTGAGGATGCGTGGATGCAGGCTGCAGACAGGGGTGTAGATAAAGAGGGTGCCTGGGGGCAGAGAAAGCAGGGGTGGGAGATGCGGGGTGCCGGTGACTCCCCGAAGACGGCACCGACCACGTCCAGAGCCGAGTCCAAAGCAAACGGCTGGTTGATGGCGCCTGCCCTCTGCCAGCAGGAGATGATCCACAAGCGGCTGCTGCCCCCTGCAAGCTGCCAGGGGCACTGCGCCCTGCTCCCCGGGCTGAAGATGAAAAGATCCTATTATCTCGCCTCGATCGCGTAACCTGTCATTAGTGAGGTACAGGGGTGCAGCCGCCTCCTCCGAGAACAAGGAGCCCACATCACCTGTGATAAATTAATAGGTGCCTTTTCAACAGCTCAGATGCGCACAAAAGACTCCACGCGGGGAGAGCGCGCAGGCAGCAGCCTCGGGGGAAGCAGGATCCCCAGGCAGCCCCCCCAAACACCCCGATCACCCCTCTCCCACCCGCTGCGTGGTCCTGAGAAGGACTCAGCGGGGCTTGCTTCCTGCGGTAAACTGAGGAAGAGTCATTGTCGCCGTTTGTTCAGATGAAACAGGACAACAGAAATACAGGGCAGCACGGAGGCCGGCCATTCAGACGGCACAGGCCCTCCTGGCCTGGGCGATCCGGCTTGTAATTGGCCGGGTAACCGAAAAATCAGTTAAAGCGGGGACCATTAAAAACGGAGCCTCCTCTGCATACCTTCAACATTTCGCATTAACTTAAACCCATAAACGGACCGTCATTTGCTAATCTTTTGATGTGGAGCCAAGGCCTTCTCTTTGAGCGCAGGCCCACAGACTCAGTTCCCAGACAGACGTCTTTCGGGCAGAAACCCCGCCCGAAACACGCCCTTCCCGATCTCCCAGGCTGAGCAGGAACGGAGAGAAATTAGCAAAGCAAATCAAAGTACCAAATACTTGGCGATTTTTATTGCCTTCCCCCGGCTTAACCGCCGCCTTGTTCACACCCCAGCAGACAGCACTGTCCCCGGCAGCTCACACCTACCCCAGCATCGGCTCGGCTTCCAGAGCGACCCTCTCACACGTGTTTATAAAACACGCGGGATTTGTAGGTCCCTCTGTTCTCCTGTATTCACACTCCACCTGTTTGCAGCACAGTCAGGGAGCGGCCTAAATCGTTAACAAATGCAACTGGCTCCCCCAGTTCAGGGCCCGCCGGGCTGGGGAGCAGATTTCCCGGTGCCACGCCAGCTAGCTGGCTGCTTCCCACTTTAAGAAAGGTTATGTCTGCGCAAGAGGCGTGACATGGCTTTCAAAGTACACAGAGACAAAGGGAAGAATAAGGAAAGGGAAAGATGCTTAAGATTGCCTACTTTTCCCCTTCTCCCTCCAAATCCATTTCCGGGAAACGGTGGGAAAACGAACCCATTTATACAAACAAACAAATCCCGTGCCCGATTCTATTAGCAGACCCGCCCCACCGGCTGGGGAAGCGGCCCTGTCCCCAAAGACCCTCCTGCTGTCACCCTCGTAGGTCACAGGGGACACGGGGAGCGAGGGAAAGGCCTCTTGGTGGGCGCTGCTGGGTGCAGGGAGTGACCACTGACCCCGACTCACCCCCGCCCAGACCCTGGAGGCGCACCCAGGGGAGCGGTGCCACCGGATCGCTGCGGAGGCAAGAGGTCGCCGAGGTGACAGCGTGTCTTCTTGTAGACAGGGCGGTCCATCCGCGGCCCCCGCGGGCTGTGCGTGAGCGCCCCGGGCAGATTTACCTCGGGAATCACTCACGGCGGCCCCATCTCTGGACTGCTCGGACAAACTCATAATGGCAGCGAGAAGATTTGTGGAGCAACAGGCATAAATCTCGGTTATAACTACAAACCATAACGGAGAGGAGAGCCGGGCGGGGAGGGGGAAGGGCGGCGAGGCCTCCTTCTCCGAAGCGCCACTTTATCTTCCTGCGGCTTCCCGGGCGCAGGAGTGGGATTCACTGCGAGATCGTATTTTCCAACCCAAATTGGCCCGCGTGGTTTGACAGTGAGCTGAACTGTCTGAAACTGAAGTCTCGTGCAAAGCGCGAGGCATGTGGCTGTCCAACGCCTATGACACTCAGTGGTCCCCGGCCTGGGGGTTGGCGGGGATTTACTGCGTTTGCCACAGGAAACACCCGTATTTTAGGTCACAATGAAAAAGACCCTTTTAAGTAAAACTTCTTTTTTTTTAATATAGTTTATTGATTTTTTTACAGAGGAAAGGAGACGATAGAGAGCTAGAAACATTGATGAGAGAGAAACATCGATCTGCCGCCTCCTGCACACCCCCTACTGGGGATGTGCCCACAACCAAGGTACATGCCCTTGACGGGAATCGAACCTGGGACTTTTCAGTCTGAAGGCCGATGCTCTATCCACTGAGCCAAACCGGTTTGGGCAATATATATATATATATATTGATTTCAGAGAGGAAGGGAGAGGGAGAGACATCAATGATGAGAAAGAATCCTCCTGCACGGCCCCTACTGGGGAGGATCTAGCCCAGACATCTGTCCTTGGCTGGAATCAAACCTGGGACCCTTTAGTCCACAGGCCGTCCCTCTATCCACTGAGCCTTAAGTAATGCTTCTGTCAAATGAGATTAATAATAAATTTTAAGCAAAAGAAGAGCCTCTGAGCACGGCCCTCTGCCCAGTGAAGCTCTGGACAGTCCGCCTTCAGCAAGGGTTAGGCCGCACCCTGAAGATTCAAGGACTCTGTCTCCAGGAGAAAAGAAAGGGGGGACACGGCCCACTTCCCCCAAAGCGACGAGGCCGGGGAAGAGATGAAAGATGAGCTCCCCGGCCCGGTGCGGCTCCGCGAAAAGGCGCTCAAGTGCCCAGTTCCTCAGTTCCCACGTCTCGGAACGAGGGCACCGTGTGGTTACCACCAGCCAGGCCTCTGATTACAGGAACTGCAGCGAATATAAAGTGTTACCAGCAAAGCCGGCTGCCCGAAGTGTAAACAAAGCTGGAAAAGTATTTCAGATTCCACTCCTCTAATTAGCACTGTGCGAGTTTCGCTCCAGCTAATAATTATTTGCAAAACTGAAAAAGCAGCCTCCTGGTTTACCTGAAAGAGGAGAGAACTTGAAAGGCCTGTGTAATAAAGCCTCCCGGCCCATAATAGGAAGGACGGGGAGGAAGAGGCAGCGTTTCAAAACCAGTGAGTGCCCCGAGATCACAGAGAAGCCACCCAGAGACAGAGGAGACTTCTCTCCAGCTCATCCTCTTCGGCATTTAGTTCTAAGCCGTTTCCTCCCCCCCCCCTCCCGTTTACCCCCCCAACTCCTGGAGGACAGGTGGGGGACCCTCAGGCACCCTCCCCACGAGGGTGTCCGTTTTAAAAGAGGAGTGTTTGCTGGTGAGAGGGGAATGGAGGAGGAGGCACACCCAAGTTTTTCCTATTTGAACGGTGCCCAGGCCACAGGCCCGGTGTGTGGGGTCTGGGCACACGACAAGGTCCCCAGGAGAAAGCTGCACCCGGAGCCCCACCCCCCAACTGTTCACACTACATTTTGGTCCCAAATTTCTCAGCAGCAGTGCTGAGGTCCTCCCCAGCCTGTGTGGCTAGCAACAGGATAAGTACCAAAATCTAGAGATAATTCGCTTTTTAAATATAAATACACAGCCGTGGCCGGGTGGCTCCGTTGGCTGGAGCATCATCCTGGACACCAAGAAACTGCAGGTTCAATTCCGAACAGGACACAGACCGAGACTGTGGGTTCAGAACCCGATCGGGGAGCATAAGGGAGGCAACTGATCAATGTTTCTCTCTTACTTCAATGCTTCTTTCTCTCTCTCCAGCTCCCTCTCTCTTTAAAAAAAAAAAATAAATAATAATAATAATAATAATAATAATAAACATATCCTCGGGTCAAGAAATAAGTAAGTAAATAAATAAATAGCAGATTTAGGGTTATTCTATGATGTCACCCCCAGTCACCTACATTCCGATGTCCCTGAGTGAGAAACAGGTGGAAATCACAGCTCACATGAGCAAACCTAACTCTGTTATTCAACCAGCCCGTAGAAATCACTCACTTTCTATTTTTAACTAACAATGCTTCATTCTGTACATTTGCTATATTTATTTGTTTTTCCTGGGGAGGAAAACTGATCAGTTTCTGAAATCTCTAAATGGTTAGTTTCATTGTCACTATGCTTATCAAACACTTTCATGAATACAATATGAAAATCAACTTTATTTCCCTGTTCTGAGGTGTGTTCAAAGGCGTGTGTTCCATGTTCTACATATGCAAATAGACACACACCCCTAGTGCACAGGAGTGTACACGCAGAATAATGCGCTGAGCGTATGCACATCATCCTTCAGAAATGCCGGGGTGGGGGAAAACCCGCCGAGCCACAGTGGGCCCACCAGCCGGTTCACCAAACCACTCCGACCACAAAAGACACCAACCCAGGGCGGTGCTCTCCGAACTACAGAGAGTTCTAGAAGACTAGCCGTAGGCATTCTCAAACAGAAGCTCCAGCTGAGTTCCCGGGATTCATCAAGATGGGAAGGGCCTTTTGATTACGGGCCTCTGGTTAACTGAGGAACAAGTACAGAGAAAAGCCAGGGGTGTCCCGGTGTAAGGGGGGTGACCTCCCCCAGAAGACTGAGATCAAATACACGTGGCAGAACCAGGGGGCGAGGTTCCGTCTGAGCCTCCAGGAGAAGCCCGAGGACTCGGGACACCTCCACGCAGAGGGCAAAACGACTGCACATGGCGTGAGCCTGCAAATGTCAATGTCCTTATTTTTTTAAAATATATTTTTATTGATTTTTCACAGAAAGAAAGGGAGAGGGATAGAAAGTCAGAAACATGGATGAAAGAGAGACATCAATCAGCTGCCTCCTGCACACCCCCCACTGGAGATGTGCCCGCAAGCAAGGTACATGTCCCCGACCGGAATTGAACCCTGGACCTTTCAGTCCGCAGGCCGACGCTCTATCCATTGAGCCAAACCGGTCTCAGCGAATGTCCTTATTTTTAAGAATCCAGCATCCTGCCCTAGCGGGTCCAGCCCAGTGGATAGAGAGTTGGCCTGTGGGCTGAAGGGTCCCAGGTTCGATTCCGGTCAAGGGCACATGTCCGAGTTGTTGGCTCAATCCCCAGTAGGGGGCATGCAGGAGGCAGCCGATTAATGATTCTTTCTCACCATTGATGTTTTTTTTCTTTTTCTCTGTCTCCCTCTCTCTCTTTTCCTCTTTGAAATCAATAAAAAAATATATTAAAAAAATATATATCCAGCATACCAAAACGTATTGGTCCTAGGGAAGGCGATCAAGTAGAAATCAGCATCGTCACTTATAAAATACATTCACATAAGCTTCGCATTCTTCTGGTGGGTGGAGACAAACAACAAACCCTATACTTTATAGTCAGAGAAGAGAACACAGCAGAGGACTCACCCCTTAGAAAGAACTTGATGTCAATGAGCAAAAAGCTGAAATTCTAGTTTAGCCAAAACCCGTGAGCATATAAAGTAGATGAGCAATAGTGTTGCTGAATATTGAGAAATTGGTTGCGTTGAAACAAGCAGACAGGTAAACGAAACTTATTTATTGCTTACTTCAAATAACCTAAAACCATGACTAAAAGGACTCTCAGAAGGTTACTTCACCCCAGTTTCTGTATCCAAGCAAGATAAGAATTGAGTTGCTCCATGCAGACAATGTCCACCCATTCTCTTTTTTTTTTTTAATACATTTTATTCATTTCAGAGAGGAAGGGAGAGGGAGGGAGAGAGAAACATCAATGATGAGAGAGAATCGCCAATCAGCTGCCTCTCGCATGCCCCCCATTAGGGATTAAGCCTGCATCCAGGCACATGCCCTGACTGGAATTGAACCTGGGACCCTTCAGTCCACTGGCCGATGCTCCATCCACTGAACCAAACCAGAGAGAGGAGGGGGGGAGGAACATCCACGATGGGAGGGAATCATGGATAGGCTGCCTCCTGCATGCCTCCCGACTAGGGATCAAGCCCGGAACCCAGGCATGTGCCTCGACTGGGAATCAAACCATGACCTCCTGGTTCATAGGTGGATGCTCAACCACTGAGCCACACTGGCTGGGCTCCACCCATCCTTAAAGACCTTTCAGCAAAGCAGGACTTGATCCTGCCAGAGTGAACCCACCTAGAGCCTTCGAGTGAGCCTGAGCTTGTGTCCACAGGTGACGAGAAAATCAGGTCTACAGGAAATGACAGAAGGCTTAAACAGCTCTGGGAGAAGCTGGAGGGGCTGGCCAAATTCTTTGCCCTTGGAGGAAAAGCTCAATGAAGAAACAACGAAGCAGAACAGGTAATCAGCCATTTTAACTAACACCAAGAGTGGTGTCGTTAACAATTAGAATTTCACCTGGGAGTTTAGCAGATTTGTCAAACTGGTCTGTTCGCCCATCTCTAGCACTGAGGACTTGACATTATAGAGCTACTATCCCACTAATACAGTCAGGGTTGCTGGGTTGGTATTTTGGGGGGAAGAGAATTTAAGGGGCAAGAGAAGGCAGCATGAAGTGTCACTGATTGGGTAGAATCAAGACAAGGGAATGGACATGAACAAATATATCATTTGGAAAATACAAGATCATACTTCTCAGCACAAAATCATAAGCCTGTTTGTATTGTCCAGAGAGACAGAAATGAACATCGGGCTATCCTTCCCTAGCAAATAAAACAATCATGCAAAAGCGCAAATACATCCACCTACTATCTGTCCGAACTCACATCTATATATATAAAAGCCTAAGCGACCAGTTAACCGGTAGGTCGACCAGTTGCTATGATGCACACTGACCACCAGGGGGCAGACGCTCAATGCAGGAGCTGCTTCCTGGTGGTCAGTGCATTCCCACAGCAGCAGTGCCACTCAGCTAACCAACAGGCGCCAGACGCCGGGCTCACAGCTGGCGAGGGCCGCTGTAGCGGCAGTGTGTGAACCTCTCCTGATAGGGACTGACTGGGCACGAGCCTGTCATTTCGAGCACTATTACATCCCTTGGGGGACGTGGACTGCTGGTTTCGGCCCGCAACATCCTGAGGGGTGCCAGTTTACGAGATGGCGCGGGCCAGGCTGAGGGACCCCGCCAGTGCACGAATCTGCGCGCCAGCCCTCTAGTTTCCATAAGCGGAAGTCATTCCGAAGTGATCCTGTAGCTCTGGAGACAAAGAGCACCGGTGTTTGCCGTGAGCACCGGTGTTTGCCGTGAGCACCTGTGCTAGCCCCTTTACTGGAGAGAACAGCTCCCAGGAAGGAATTTAGCACGCAGTGAAAACAAAAGCCAAAATAGCATAGCGGGGTGTTCCCTCAGCACCGATCTATCCCATTCCTCCAGACCTGGCTGCCAGCGCCTCAAAACCCACCCTGAGTGCCCTCACCCCACCCCCCATACCCGCTTCCTCTGCAACGCCTCCTCTGAAGGATGAGGGCTCTCAGGCTCCACGCCAGGCAATTCTGCACCAATTACACACGATAAGACACTGTGCGTCGAATTACACACAGCCCTGTGTTTTTTGCTAATTGTTTCAGGTATACCAATGCCTTTCCTCCCCCAGATAAAATATGTATATAAATGACTTGAGAAGCGGCTTAGTTTTATTCTTCAATTGTCTGTTCCTCCCGGGCCTCCAGGGCATGGGCAACGCCCATGGCCGGAATCCATGCTACGGGGCGTTCTGTGGTTGGGGGCTACCGTCACCCCTTCTCCAACACCTGTGACTCAGCACCCGCTTCCGAGCGGCTTGGCCTGTGCCCACAACGGGCCGCCCGGGCTCTCGCTGGCCCCTGGCAGGCTCCCGCGCCTGGCACCCTCCCGCCGCCCCTCCCAGGAGGCAGAAGTAGTTCACACAAGACCATCCAGCTCGGCTGGTGCCCTCATTTAATCAGGCCGCTGCAAACGGTTGGCCAAAAGCAATAAGGCCATGACTGAGAGACTGTGGGAGTTTAATATAAAAAATTTAATAAAAAAAGAGGGGTCTACCTTTTAATAGGGCTCTAATTACCCAACTCATAGGATCAGCCCAAATGAGATGGGAGTTTATTTCGGGGCTTTTTTTTTAATTATTGTTTTTTTTTTTATATATATATAAATTGCTGCTATGTGTTTTCTTTCCTCGGAGCAATTATGCAGCAAGTATGTAAAGAGGGGGAAAAAAAATATTAATTAAATATAAGGTAATTGTGCAGTTGGCCTGGAGAGAATGAGTCTGAACTCCGGACAATCACAGGCTACCGGGGTTTGAAGACTGCTCGGGGCCTCCCCGAAAAGAAAGAAATAAAAACACAACCAACCGCCAAGCAGATGCACAGGACAGCAGGAAAAGAGCGCGCACAGAAACATCCGCAGAGCAGAGGGCTGCAGGGCTCCAAACACCCCGAAATCAGCGAGGCCGCCAACTGCGGGGGGGCCCCCTGCTAGAGAGGCCCTCCCCGAGTCTGTCTGATCATGACCCCCCGGAAGGGACGGGCCGCTCTCCCGGTGATCAATAGTTAAATGAGGAGATCACAATGTAAAGAGACCGAGGAATAAAGGATTGAAAAGGACTGTCATGTTCAATTAGGACATCGCTCCAAAACCAACTCTACCTCCAGCCCCAGGGGCAGTGTGGCAGGCCCCGGGGGACATACTCAAGGTCGATCTAAGAGACTGGCTGTCACCCCACCGTGACCTCAAGGAAGAACCCAGGCGGATCCCAAAAAGAGCGAAAGGAAGCCACTGCCGGGGAGGTGGAGAGGAGCCATTTTTGGTAACAGCGGGTGACATGGTGGCAGTCGCACTGCCCTGAAATAGTCCAGGCAGGCCTGGTATCGCCCTGGTCTTCCTCCCCTCGGTCCTGGAAAGCGCTAGAACATGCTCACAAGGCTAAGGCCCTCTGCTCACCTCCGCACGCTCCTGCCAGAAGGAGAAGGAGGAAAAACAGGCGAGACAGCAGGCCCCGCAGAAACAAGAGCTTGGCAGCACAGCCCTAAACTTGCTGTCAACGTTCAGAGAGAGAAAAGGCTCTGAAAGGTTCACCCGAAAGCTGGGCCCCCCCAAAAAAACATGTCTGCTTCGTACAGAACAGGCCTCTTTATCCCGCCAACAGGACCGCCACTGTCCTCAAATGCAAAGCAGGATAACCATGGGGCAGGCGGCAGGCGCTCTGGCTCAGACCCCGAGCAAAAGCACTTTGTCCAGAAAATGACCTGCGGTGCTTAGTAGGCCTCTTCCCTGTCAATAGTATAAGCAGGAAACAAATACAGTGGCACCTCGAGATACAAGTTTAATTCGTTCCGTAACCTTGAGGCGTGGGAAACTATGAGACGCTCGAGTCGAGGTAAACTGGTGGGTCATGTGCAGCCGGCCGATCCATGCGATGACTCCTATCTCAAATGTTGCTCGTATTTCAAAGCAAAAATCGCTCGCTTGACAGCTCGTATCTCAAAAATCTCGTATGTTAGGGCACTCGTATCTCGAGGTACCACTGTATCATAAACCTAACTACTAACCAGGCAGAAAGGAGCTCCCTCCCTTACCAGTTCTTCAAAGGCCACCTGAGGTGCCCTCACCCTTAAGGGCAAAACACAGCTATTCCAGCCCTAGCCGGTTTGGCTCTGGGGATAGAGCATTGGACTGCGGATCAAAGGATCACGGGTTCAATTCTGGTCAAGATCATGTACCTCAGCTGCAGGCTCCTCCCCAGCCTGGGCCCTGGTGGGGGCACGTGCACGAGGCAACCAATGGATGTGTTTCTCTCACATTGACATTTCTCTCTGTCTTTCCCTCTCTCTAAAAATAAGTGGAAAAGTATCCCAGAGCGAGGATTAAAAAGAAACACAGAACGGCTAGTCTGTACCATCAAGCAGCAACTTGGTTATAAGCCTAGTAGCCTCGCTCCAACTCAGCCCCCAAAGGTTGCAGGCACCCCACTAATTACTACTGATCAGCAGTAAGCCAAATGGTGCATCACCGACTGGGGTGGATGCTTTCAGTTCCAGAAGAGATCAGGCTTTGCCCGGACCAGGTAGCTCAGTTGACTAGAGAAGTGGTTCTCAACCTCTGGGTCACGACCCCTTTGGGGGTCCATCAACCCCATCGTAGGGGTTGCCTAAGACCATCAGAAGACACAGATATTTACCTTACGATTCACAACAGTAGCAGAATTACTGTTAGGAAGTAGCAAAGAAAATAATCTTATGGTTGGGGGTCACCACAACATGAGGAGCTGTATTAAAGGGTCCTGGAATTAGGAAGGTTGAGAACCACTGGACTAGAGCATCACTCCGAAATGCCAAGAGTGTGGGTTTGATTCCTAGGCAAGACACGTACAAAAATCAACCAAAGAACCTGTAAGTAAGTGGAACAACAAGTCAATCTCTCTCTCTCTCTCTAATCAATAAATAAAAATTAAATTAAATTTTAAAAAATATGAGGCTTTACTAAAGAGATCTTACTAATTCCTGATGCCAGAAAGTCAGAAGGCAGAGGTCAGTAACGGGGTTAGTCTCCACGCAACACCTGCTCTTAAAGGGACACGCCTGATGTAAAACTGTAAGATCGTGGGGTTTCTTGAAACCCACACTGTATTTAACTATTAGAAAATGAGACATGGATTCTTACCAGTGGCTCTCGAGGCATCACATTTTCCCTTCCTGGACTGGAGCTTGGCTGCAAAGAAAAACAAACAAAAATAAGATCACAGTGCCACCCAATGGACAGCAAAACCAAAGACATTCTACTCGCGAGCCACACACACCAACCCCGGCCTCAGATTCTCTCCGTTTTCCACCCTGTGGCGTGTGCTGGGTGGGCTCTTGGTAAGCAGGGGCCCGCAGAGTCTGAAGTCCCAGCGAGCATGGAGAGACTGTTGGGGTCCAGTGCCAGCACCTCGAGAAGGTGGGGCGGGGCTGGACCCCAGACCAGCAGCTGGGCAGCAGGGGTCGAGGACCATCACCAAATCCATGGAAACAGCAAATCCAGCAGGAAGATGTTAAGTGCAAGCAAAACCACCTTTTTGCCTCCTGCCAACTCACGAGTGGACCAGGGAAGTGGAGAGAGAGATCCAGCCACAAGGGGGCGCCAGTTGCCCACACCCGGGATTTCCTCGGGGCTTCTATCTGGAGCCAGGAAAGCCAGATCTACCCTGTTCCTGCCCTCGTCACTGAGGTCAGGACCCACAGCAGAAAAGAGAGCCAGGCTGAAATTCTCTTTTCACAACAAGCCAGTGACAGGCTGGCAGATAAACAGACAAACTGGCTCTATCCTGTTCTGTTTCCTTCTCCTCTGGATCTCTCCTTCACCCTCACCTCTGCCTTCAATCCTTGACTGATCTTCCCAAAATTCAGAGAAAGACAGAGACAGAGACAGAGACAAGCTCGGAGGGAATTTACAAACCTCCAAAAGAATAAAACGAGCAGTTTGTGAGAGTTGTGATTGGTTTACTGGTCTGATGTTCAAACCAATTTCCCATTATCTACAGAGAACATCCAGACAACCGCAGCTAGCGTGTGGGAGCCAGCCCCCAGCCTCCACATTCCTCCGGCTGGTTCAAGATGGCAGTGCCAGGCTCCTGGGAAAAGAATAGGAGGAGGAAAGGGAAGAGTCCAGTCCACCGAGGGTCCTCCAAGATGTCCTCATGCCCAGAGGCCGCCACACAGCTGGCACATGCACACGGGCAAGGACTCTGCTGGAAGACGGAATCCTTCGTCACCCAAAGTCCCATCTCAGGTGCTCCTGCTGTCCCAGGGCCAGGCCGGCCAGCCTGAAACTAACCAGCAAGTCTCAGGGCCGGCGAGCACGCTTCCCTCCCTTCCTGCCTCCCTCTCCAGGCTCGGGCATCAATAAGCTCCCGCATTTAGATCTCAGCCCAGACCCCTCTTGAGTTTTACATCCTGCTGCCTGTCTGCTTCCTCTTGGGCTTAAACCCATAGCAGATTCAGAAGCTCCTCCCTCTGCTCTGCATGTCCCTTCCCAGTGTCCCCTGTCTCAGTGAGTGGGACAACCTTCCACCAAACATGTGAACACAAGGCCATCCTTTTTTTTTTAATATATTTTATTGATTTTTTAAAATATATTTTTATTGATTTTTTACAGAGAGGAAGGGAGAGGAGAGGGATAGAGGGTTAGAAACACCGATGAGAGAGACATCGATCAGCTGCCTCTTGCACACCCCCTACCGATGAGAGAGACATCGATCAGCTGCCTCTTGCACACCCCCTACTGGGGATGTGCCCGCAACCAAGGTACATGCCCTTGACTGGAATCGAACCTGGGACCTTTCAGTCTGCAGGCCGATGCTCTATCCACTGAGCCAAACCGGTTTCGGCTCAAGGCCATCTTTGACGGCTCCTTCTCCCTGACTCGCCCAAGCTAACACGTTACCAAGCCCTGCCAATGTTCCTTCCTGAACATCCAGGGACTCGGTCCGTTCACTTCTCTCCGTATCCAGTGCCAGCACCACGGTCCAGGCTTCCAAAACCTGCCTGAGCCACTGCAAAGGCCTTCTAATCAGCTCACCCCCACCCATGCGGGCTCTCTTCCAGTCCCTTCTCCACGCAGCAAACAGACGATCATTCCAAACCATAATCCAATCATCTCACCCGGAATCCACCCACCCCAGTAAACAACAACTCTCACCCAGAAAAAACCTCCCAGCTCTGACTCCCTCTCAGTGTGTGTGGCACCGCATTCCCCAGCTCTGCCCACAACAGACACACCGGCCTTTGCCTCCTCTGTCAAACGGGCCTTTGCACATGCTATTCCCTCCTTCCCTCTGACAATTTGTCACTTCCCCAGGGAAACAGTCCCTCTCTGACACCCATGACGGCCTCAAATTTTGATTAAATACTAACAGCCTACTGTCCCTCGCCAGATTACAAACTCCAGAACTGTGTCTGCTTTGCACTGTCTCCCCGGGGCCTGGGACAGTGTCAGGTGCACACGAGGCGTTTCACAGACATCTGCGGAATGAATGACGAGCAATGAAGAAGAGAGCAATGGTTCTAACTAAATAGTAAAGCTGATTACCTTCCTGAAGCTGCCTCCACTGCATTTGGTAGATACTGAGTGCTAACACTTACTTAGCGCATCCTTCACTTAATTCTCACAATAAATTTATACAAGGATTGCTGATGAGGAAACTGAGGCAAGGGAGGTTAAATAACTCACCCAGGATGACTCAGTTAGTAACACCATAAAGGGCTCTGAACCTTTCAATTAATCAAATAAATCAAGTTCGTTTAGGCCACATTTTACTAAGCACCAACCTTAACGCTGCCCCATAAATAATAATGTAGGTTTTTGACTTGATGAAACAATCCAATGCAGAAAGCTTAGTATTTAGGAGGCCTCATTCTTTTTTTTTTTTTTTAATATATATTTTATTGATTTTTTACAGAGAGGAAGGGAGAGGGATAGAAAGTCAGAAACATCGATGAGAGAGAGACATCGATCTGCCGCCTCCTGCATGCCCGACACTGCAGATGTGCCCGCAACCCAGGTACATGCCCCGGACCAGAATCGAACCTGGGACCTTTCAGTCCGCAGGCCGACGCTCTATCCACTGAGCCAAACCGGTCTTGGCAGGAGGCCTCATTCTGACTGAACCCAAAACTTTCTTCCTGAGAGATGACCACGGAGCTTCCCTTAAATGAGTTTATCTCTTGAACAGCTAACATTTGCCAGAAGGAAAACTTGAAGCACTATACAGTACCTAGTCTCTTTCATCACATACCTTTTGTACCTTTTTAAATTTTGAGCCATGAAAATAATTATTTTTTAAAAACTTAAATATTAAAACATTTTAAAGGAAACTTTCCTCTCATCCCAGCACATAGTCCCTTCCTCCTCAGGAGACCCATCACAGATGCTAGTTCCTTGTATGTCCTTCCAGGCCTTTCAAAGGGTACAAGAAGCACATATATGTGTACATATCTCCACCAAGTAACTGCAAACAGCAACAATCCCCAGATTCCCCAAGGTTTGGCTTCCCCAAGCCTGGGGTCCCAGCACCCCAAAGCCAGCCCTCCAGATGCAATCTCGGGGCTACTCAGAGAGGAGCAAGCATTTCCCCAAAGGAACCCACAGTGCTGCCTGCGGTCAGTCTGACCTTATCGGTGAATACAGAGAGCTTCTCGCCAATCTGGGAATTGCCCAATACTGATTACATTCTAGATCATTCTCTAGCACATCTGCAGTCTAAGATGGTCTATGCCCCATTTCCTGTCTGAGTCCTTTAGATGACCAAAATAGCCCTACTCCTCTCCATACTGGCGCCACCACCTGGAATTCTTCACTGGGTAACTAGCTGATTCTCTCCCCACTAGATTGTAAGCTCCTTGAAGACAGCACTTAGACTTGAAGACTGGCACTCAATGAACATGTGCTTAAATATTTTTTTAATATATTTTATTGATTTTTTACAGAGAGGAAGGGAAAGAGGTAGAAAGTCAGAAACAACGATGAGAGAGAGAGATCGATCAGCCGCCTCTTGCACGCCCCACAGTGGAGATGTGCCCGCAAGCAAGGTACATGCCCCCGACCAGAATCGAACCTGGGACCCTTCAGTCCGCAGGCCGACGCTCCATCCACTGAGCCAAACCGGTCTTGGCTGCTTAAATATTTTTATCTAGAAAGTTAAAACGAAGGACCCACTCAGCATACATAATCCCACGAGAAACAAGCAGAGGACGGGCAGTGCCTTGTGTTTCCCTAGAACGCCTCGCCTCCAACCTAACGCACACCTGGCCTAACCTCCATGCAGCGCTGTGGCCTGATGCTTCTCACCCCCAGCCAATCACCCCAAGGGGCAATTAAAATGTGCAGGTGTTTCTGGTTGCCACAATGACCAGGCACCCGGGAGGCTAACTATCCTGCTAGGCAAGCAACGAAGAGCTAACTGTGCGTCCAAACCACCAACAGGCCCCCTTAGAGAATCCTGACCCCCGCTTCCTGCTGCTGGCGAGGACAGACCCCATCGTGAGCATGCAGTTCACCGTGTCGTGTCAAAGGAGGCCAAGGTCTGAGCAGGCCAGTGCCTGGCAGAGTGCAATTCCCAAGCTCATTCATCGCACAGTCGAGCTTTCATGAAAGCCCAACACTTCCCAAACGCCCGCGCCTACATCAAGCCCCTTTTAGTGGTCAAGTCTACTTTCTGGCTTGAGACAAACCCTACAAATTAAATCCCACCGGTTCCTGGAAACCTTGACAGGGTGGGCTAATGATAGGAAGGTTCAAAAATCACAGCTGAGCCGAGACCGGTTTGGCTCAGTGGACAGAGCGTCGGCCTGCGGACTGAAAGGTCCCAGGTTCAATTCTGGTTGGGGGCATCTTGGTGGTGGGCACATCCCCAGTGTGGGGTGTGCAGGAGGCGGCTGATTGATATCTCTCTCTCATCGATGTTTCTGACTCTCTATCCCTCTTCCTTCCTCTCTGTGAAAAATCAATAAAAATCTTTTTTTTTTTTTTTTAATCATAGCTGGGGTCTATTGCCAAGGTTTAAGTAGACACTAGGCCAGTGGTCGGCAAACTCGTTCGTCAACAGAGCCGCAGTCTGCCACCCGCTGCTCTAGGCAATGCACAGTCAGGGTCCTTCGGGGCCAGCCTACAAGAGCAGAAAGGGAAAAAGAGCAAAAACAGACAGCCTGGCTGGCTGGCGTGGCTCAGTGGCTGAGCACTGACCTATGAACCAGGAGCTCATGGTTCGATTCCTGGTCAGCGCACATGCCCAGAATGTGGGGGGTGCGGGAGGCAGCCAATCAATGATCCTCTCATATTGATGTCTGTCTGTCTTTCTTTCTCTCTCTCTCTCTCTCCCCCCTCTCCCTTCCTCTCTGAAATCAATATATAATTTTTTAAAAATAAATAAACAAGAGAGACCACAGTGGCAGAGAGGAAGGCTTCCGGTTTAACAGACATAAATGCTCTCACCCCGGCTGCCCAGGCACTGACCGTCCCCAGCCAGAAGGTGGCCCAAGCGCTGACCTTGCTGCTCAGCACAGACCAACCGCACACACGGCTCAGGTCTGACCGCTGAAAGGCCCTCCCAGCCTGAAGTCTAGGCGCACTCACTGACACCTGCCAAGTGACTGTGTGACTCTGGGTACATCCTGAGCCTCTAGGTCTGTGATGGAAAGACTAAGATTCAATTCAACAAATTTTTTTGAGAGACACTGGTAGAGCGGCAAGTGCATAAGCTCTAGTATTAATAACTGAGTGACTGTGGCAGACAGTACTTCCACTCTCTGGGCCTCAGCTCCCTCCTGTGGGAATAACACCAGCACCTGACCTTCAGGAGGAAACGAAGTAAGAGGCAGTGTCACTACTCCCCTCCAGATCAGCCAACGGACGGCTGCTGTCTCTGATGGAGTGAGAGAGACACGTTTACCGTCTTACTGTGAACTAGGAAACTAAATAAAATAAACGGCGCCACTGTTTGTTGACATTGGGCAGCAGGCAGTACCGGACTGATTCCGGACAGGACATAAACAAATAATAAGAGCCCTAAGATCAAACTCGCTGCAGGCCAAGGAGAACTGGGGGTGGGAGGTGTCCCCAGCGGACCACGGAGTCTCA